>JAYMTH010000570.1:0-19844 GCA_036897465.1 Pelargonium australe
AAAATATACAGCATGTGTTACTAACATTTTGATTAACATAGCTAGCTTAATATAGATGAGTCCTACTATTAGAGATGTCAACCCTGGAATTAAAATTTATTATTTTTGTGGTGAATATCTTTACCGTTGATTGTGTCCAAATTAGAACAAAAGTTGCCTCGACTGAGTCCGTATTAGAACGAAAATTGAGTTGTCTCAATTGAGTTTGAATTAGAATGAAATTTGTCTTGATTTTGTTCGAATTTAAAAAACATTGCCTCGATTATGTCCGAATTAGGACAAAAGTTGCCTCGATTATGTCCGAATTAGAACGAAATATGCCTCGATTTTGTCCGAAATAGAACGGAAGTTGTCCCGATTTTGTCCGAAATAGAATGAAAGTAGCCTTGATTTTGTCCGAAATAGAACGAAAGTTGCCTCAATTTTGTCCGAAATAGAACGAAAGTTGCCTCTATTTTGTTCGAAATAGAATGAAAGTTGCCTCGATTTTGTCCGAAATAGAACGAAAGTTGCCTCGATTTTGTCATAAATAGAACGAAAGTTGCCCGATTTTGTCCAAAATAGAATTAAAGTTGCCTCGATTTTGTCCGAAATAAGACAAAAGGTTTCTTGATTTTCTCCAAATTAGAACGAAAATTGCCTCGATTTTGTCGGAAATAGAACGAAAGTTATCTCGATTTTGTCGGAAATATAACGAAAGTTGTCCGATTTTGTCCGAAATAGAACGAAAGTTTTCTCGATTTTGTCCAAAATAAAACGAAAGTTGTCCCGATTTTGTTTGAAATAGAACGAAAGTTTCCTCGATTTTGTTAGAAATAGAACGAAAGTTACCCGATTTTGTCCGAAATAAAACGAAAGTTGCCCGATTTTGTCCGAAATAGAACGAA
This sequence comes from Pelargonium australe, assembly GCA_036897465.1. NCBI lineage: Eukaryota > Viridiplantae > Streptophyta > Magnoliopsida > Geraniales > Geraniaceae > Pelargonium > Pelargonium australe. The sequence goes on from JAYMTH010000570.1 coordinate 888, forward strand.
AGTTATCTCAATTTTGTTCGAAATAGAACGAAAGTTGCCTTAATTTTTTCCGAAAAAGAACGAAAGTAGCCTCGATTTGTCCGAAATAGAACGAAAGGTTTCTTGATTTTGTCCAAATTAAAACGAAAATTGCCTCGATTTTGTCGGAAATAGAACGAAAGTTTTCTCGATTTTGTCTGAAATAGAACGAAAGTTGCCTCGATTTTGTCCGAAATTGATCGAAAGTTATCCGATTTTGTCGAAATAGAACGAAAGTTTCTCGTTTTTGTCCGAAATAGAACGAAAGTTGTCACGATTTTTTCCGAAATATAACGAAAGTAGCCTCGATTATGTCCGAATTAGGACAAAAGTTGCCTCGATTTTGTCCGAAATAGAACGAAAATTGCCTCGATTTTTTCCGAAATAGAACGAAAGTTGTCTCGATTTTGTCCGAAATAGAACGAAAGTTGTCTTAATTTTGTCCGAAATATAATGAAAGTTGCCTCGATTTTGTTCGAAATAGAACGAAAGTTATCTCGATTATGTCCGAAATAGAACGAAAGTTGCCTCGATTTTTTCCGAAATAGAACGAAAGTTGCCTCGATTTTGTTCGAAATAGAACGAAAGTTGCCTCGATTTTGTCCGAAATAGAACGAAAGTTGCCCGATTTTGTCCGAAACAGAATGAAAGTTGTCCCGATTTTGTCCGAAAAAGAACGAAAGTTGCCGATTTTGTCCGAAACAAAACGAAAGTTGTCCGATTTTGTCCGAAATAGAATGAAAGTTGCCTCGATTTTTTCGGAAATAGAACGAAAGTTATCTCAATTTTGTCCGAAATAGAACGAAAGTTGCCTCGATTTTGTCAGAAATAAAACGAAAGTTGTCCGATTTTGTCCGAAATAGAACGAAAGTTGTCCCGATTTTTTCGAAATAGAATGAAATTAGCCTCGATTTTGTCCGAAATAGAACGAAAGTTGCCTCGATTTTGTTTGAAACAGAACGAAAGTTGCCTCGATTATGTCCGAAATAGAACGAAAGTTGCCTCGATTTTGTTCGAAAAAGAACGAAAGTTGCCTCGATTTTGTCGGAAATAGAATGAAAGTTGCCTCGTTTTGTCGGAAATAGAATGAAAGTTGTCTCGATTTTGTCGAAAATAGAATGAAAGTTGTCTATTTTGTCCGAAATAGAACGAAAGTTTTCCCGGTTTTTTTCCGAATTAGAATGGAATCAGCCTCGATTTCTTCCGAAATAGAACGAAAGTTGCCTCTATTTTGTTCGAAACAGAACGACAGTTGCCTCGATTATGTTAGAAATAGAACAAAAATTGCCCGATTTTGTCCGAAATAGAACGAAAGTTATCTCGATTTTGTCTGAAATAGAACGAATGTTGCCTTGATTTTTTCCTAAATAGAACGAAAGTTGCCTCGATTTTGTCCGAAATGGAACGAAAGTTGCCTCAATTTTGTTCGAAATAGAATGAAAATTGTCTCGATTTTGTCCGAAATAGAACGAAGATTGCCTTTATTTTGTTTGAATTAGAACTAATGTTGCCTCAATTTTGTCAACAATAGAATGAAAGTTTCCACGATTTTGTTAGAAATAGAACGAAAGGTGCTTGATTTTTTTGGAAATAGTACGAACGTTACATGATTTTTTGCAATATAGAATGAAAGTTCTCTCGATTTTGTCCGAAAGAGAACGAAAGTTGCCTCGATTTTGTCAGAAATAGAACGAAAGTTGCCCGATTTTGTCTGAAATAGAACGAAAGTTGTCTCGATTTTGTCCGAAATAGAACGAAAGATGTTGTGATGTTGTTCACATTAAAACGAAAGTTGTCTGAAATACAACGAAAGTTCTCCCGATTTTGTTCGAAATAGAACGAATGTTGCCTTGATTTTGTCCGAAATAGATTGAATGTTGCCATGACTTTGTTCGATTTAGAACGAAAGATGTCCCTATTTTGTCCATAATATAACGAAAGTTTCCTTGATTTTGTGGGAAATAGAACGAAAGTTGCAGTAATTTTGTCCGAAATAGAACAAAAGTTACCTGATTTTGTCCGAAATAGAACGAAAGATGCCCTATTTTGTCTGAAATAGAACGAAAGTTGCATCGATTTTGCTTGAAATAGAACGAAAGTTTTCCCTATTTTGTCCGAAATTGAATGAATGTTGCCTTGATTTTCTTCGAATTAGAACGAAAGTTGCCTCGGTTTTGTCCACGATAGAACGAATGTTTCTTTGATTTTGTGGGAAATAGAACGAAAGTTTCCTCGATTTTGTCCGAAATAGAATGAAAGTTGCCTCGATTTTGTCCGAAATAGAACGAAAGTTGCCTCAATTTTATCATAAATAGAACGAAGGTGGCCGATTTTGTCCGAAATAGAACGAAATTTATCTCGATTTTGTCTGAAATAGAACAAAAGTTGCCTCAATTTTGTCCGAAATAGAACAAAAGTTTTCTCGATTTTGTCCGAAATAGAATGAAACTTGTCCCGATTTATTCTGAAATAGAACGAAAATAGCCTCGATTTTGTCCGAAATTGAACGAAAGTTGCCTCGATTTTATCCGAAATAGAACGAAAGTTGCCTCGATTTTGTCAGAAATAGAATGTAAGTTACCCGATTTTGTCTGAAATAAAACGAAAGTGGCCTTGATTTTGTCGGAAATATAACGAAATTTATCTTGATTTTGTCTGAAATAGAACGAAAGGTGCTCGATTTTGTCGGAAATAGTACGAAAGTTACCTGATTTTTTTCCGATATAGAATGAAATTTATCTTGATTTTGTCCGAAGCAGAACGATAGTTGCCTCGATTTTGTCCAAAATAGAACGAAAGTTGCCTCGATTTTGTCGGAACTAGAACGAAAGTTGTCTCGATTTGGTCCGAAATACAACAAAAGTTGCCTCGATTTTATCGGAAATAGAACGAAAGTTGTCCGATTTTGTCCGAAATAGAACGAAAGTTTTCCCGATTTTGTCCACAATAGAACGAATGTTTCCTTTATTTTGTGGGAAATAGAACGAAAGTTTCCCTGATTTTGTCCGAAATAGAATGAAAGTTGCCTCGATTTTGTCCGAAATAGAACGAAAGTTGCCTGGATTTTGTTAGAAATAGAACGAAAGTTGCCCGATTTAGTCTGAAATAGAGTGAAAATTATTTCGATTTTTTCTAAAATAGAACGAAAGTTGCCTCGATTTTGTCGGAAATAGAACGAAAGTTGTCCGATTTTTTTTGAAATAGAACGAAAATAGCCTCGATTTTGTCCGAAATAGAACAAAAGTTGCCTCGATTTTGTCCGAATTTTAAAGAAACTTGCATCTATTGTCGGAAATACAATTTTTTCCGAAATAAAACGAAAGTTGCCTCGATTTTGTCAGAAATTGAACGAAATTTATCTCGATTTTGTCCGAAATAGAACGAAAGTTGTCTCAATTTTTTCCGAAATAGAACGAAAATTGTCTCGATTTTGTCCGAAATAGAACGAAAGTTGTCTCGATTTTGTCCGAAATAGAACGAAAGTTGCCTCGATTTTTGTGCAAAAGTATGTTTCACTGGTGGGTTCTCTGCAATTAGTCAATTTCCCATAGGGCCTTACTGCAATTAGCCCTCATATTTTTTATGTTGTTGACTACAGAATATAGCCTTTGAATATCATTAGTATAACATTCAGAGGCCTCAGTCCATACATCATAGCAAGTCTCAAAGGTAGAAACAACTGCAAAAGAGATGAATGAATGGATTGCCATAAAAGATTGCATAACTAGGCATCCATTTGTTCCCATTTATCACGATTAGCCTTAACGGAGGCTGCCCATGAGAGATAGTTGGCAGACCCTATTAATTTTTCGGTGGTGATAGAATGGGCACCAGAGAGAACAGATGTTTGAGGAGAAAAGGATGGACTAGGGACAATACTCATATTTTCTAACATTCTAATATCTTCAAATAATAACTAGAATGTATAAAAAAAAATAGAGGGAGCAGATAAAACCCGTGAATCAGAGTAGAGGCGGAATGGAGTCCGAAAAGTCGTGCAAAAGAGCAGATCTGACAATCCGGAAGTTTGGAACTCCGACGACTTTTCCGGCGACCGACGGCTGGTGGCGGCGGCGGCAGACGGTGGAAAACTAGGGTTCTGACCGGAATCCCACCACAATTCTGTTGGTGGAGGAAGTGAGGTCAGACGCGCCACCAGGAGAGAGATCGGCGGCAAAAACAGAAGGTGAGGCGGAGCTCCGGCGGCAGCGCGTGGCGGCGCGTGGATGTCCGGTAGGCAGCGATTTTTCTGGAGTTTTGACGGCCGGTGCGAGGCGAGTCTGAAAGTGTGGTCAGAACTCAGATGGTGCACCGGGAAGATGGTCTAAACCTCTGATTTCCGAGATGGCTTGCCGGAGTTGATACAAAGCAAGAACAAAACGAAAAAAAAAAAATAGAAGAAAGAGGTTTTTTTCTCACTGCTCTGATACCATGTGAGATATGAGAGTGAATTTGTGTGTCTATTCACATAGGGCAATGCCCATTATATAGTACATAGGGTAAATCAAATTCCTAATTTACATACTAGTCAAATCCCTAAATTATAGGGATCGTCAACTATTCTAACAAAAGTAATGGTGAATGTTTGTGATTTTTAACTAGTAACTACATCCTGGACATAGTAGTAGAGAGGTATTTATTTGAGTATGTAGTTATGCCTGGGATAAAGATATATTATACTGATGAGAATTGACTATGAAGGAAATGTTCGTTCTTACTAAAAAACATGACGAGATAACATTAGATATGATGGAGTTAAATAGGACAATATGAACAGAGAATTCCAAAACCCGCGTTATAGCACAATAGAAAGAGCATACAATAAGTTTATAAATAATTGTATGAGAGTTTTGCCTAAAGAATGCATGTAGCTGATCCCACATTGTTGACGGACACTTTCTTCTTAGCTGAGGACTCTATACTGATTTATTACAAGCAATACTAATAGCTTGAAGTTAAGTTGAGTTTTTGCACCGGGAAAAAAGATTACAAATGTTCCTAACATTGCAAGAACTGTCCATGTAATGTTATATAGAAGGCATGACTAAAAAAATATGCTAATATATTCCCACATACACACACATAAAGACTAAACATGTAAGAGCCCTGAGATTGGAAATAAAAGGATGTCAAGTGCATGAGACTCACACCATTGTGGGGTTTGGGCGTTTCCTTTTCTGCCCATTCAGCTGTCTTCCTCAAGAAATTTTCCTGAGGAAGATAAGAGAGAGAATTTTTGAGGCGTTTCCTTTCCTGAAAACTTCATCTGTTGATCAACCATATTAGTGTTAGTGGCAATGAAGATTTATATTAGAAATGAGATATCTAAGAGAAGTTTAGTTCCATCTTGAATGCGTATGCAAGTTATATTTTTGTCCTACCATTGGTTGGTTTTTCCCGGTAAGTTTTAGTTAGATTTTGTTCTTTTGTTTCTTTTTAGGGGCGGTCGAGGGCACTTTCAAGGCAATCATACGAGACCTATTAACTTTTATCGAGTCATATTATGAAAATGAATTTAGGTTAGGGATGAACTATATATATAGACTCTCAGTGATCATGGCCACTAGAAGGCAAATCAATGTGAGTATTGATTTGGGAGCCCATACCTTATTATTTGATCTTCTTGTTGAAGTGGCAATTCTCTTATGAAATTTTTGTGATCATAGTCATGAATTGATATTAGTTTACGACTTCATATGATCATGCCCACCGTCCACTCTAGGCTCTTTAGCTTTATAAAGGGACAAAAAAGTTGATGGTTCTTACTCACACTGGAATATGAGTAGTGAGTTTGATTTGGTGATGACTGAACCACAAAACCAATAAAATATGGTGGAAACAGTGCAAGAGAAGCTATCTTTATAGCTGAATGGTACTGAGACCAGAATTGATAGCAATAGGTCCTCTGCATTTATACTAGATTATTACATGCTTGCACAAACAAGAAACACTCGAGTCAAAGTAAGATACTGGATTATAGTTGATGCATCATTGAACATCAATTTTGATGGTACAGTCTTTATCTCACTTGTTTAGAATCTCTTGCGTTTCCTACAATACATCTACACCAAACATTTCTCTTATGAAAATGTACTAATGTAGTATCATGCGGGGAATGCTTGTTATTGGTCTATTATACTCCCTCCGTCCCAAAATGAGTGTCCTCCTTTCTATTTTGAGAAAAATTAAGAAGAAGTTAGTTAGTATGGTATATTTACTATTGTGTATCCTCATGATCATGTGTTGAGGAATCCTAACTAACTTGTTATAAGGATATTATTGACAATTCATGCATAACTAACTTACTAGAAATGGAAACAAGATACTCATTTTGAGTCAAAAATGCAATTGAAACAATACACTCATTTTGGGACGGAGGGAGTACAACATTTTGATGGAAGACTACCAGCAGATCAAATATGGAAATTTGAGAAGCATACAAATTTTGTGGCATTCCTACATAATTGGGACAGCTGCAAAATAATACTACACTGTAAGTCAGTTGTCTAGTTCAAGTTCTTTGTTACAGTTTTTTGCTTTTAGCAAACTTTTCACTGTTGTAAGGTAGAATTCTAAAAAAACAACCACATGCATGGCAGAATTTTCTGCAAGTTTCTTTTTCATTCGCAATTTTATCACTTGCATGCATATATTCTCTAAATCACTTCTAATTACCAATTGGTTTGCATTTCGGAAACTGTACAACAATTTATCAGGGATCATACTTGAAAGGAATTTCTCACGTTTTCCTCCAAAAAGGTACGAGAGAGCTAAATTGCTATAAAGAGCTAGATCAATTTGTAGACACCTTTTTGAAGTTTTCATTGCACGTTTCTCTTTTTTATTTGTTGGGTATGCTAATGTTGAGCTCCTGAAGTTTAATTTATAAAGCAATTCTTTGTGAAAAATGATGTTTATCTGCTTGATGTGACTCAGAGTCTAACTATTGTTTCGTTTGCACTCAAACTTTATAGAACTCATTATTTGGGTGTCAAATCTAGGAGATAAAAATTTGGAAGATTTGTTCGATTTGAAGTAACATTAGGATATACAATTGTTTCTATGGAGACCTTTTTGAATCGTATATTAATAATATATGATTAGACATACAAGCTTCATGAATGCACCCTACGGTCGTTTTGGTAAAGTAACTGAAATCTGTGATTCAAGAATATTCGTTTACAAAACGAGTATTCTTTAACTCAAAATTGGCAACCAATTTGTAGATCTCTCATGCAAATGGGCATTAAAGAACCCATTTCTGAGGCATCATCTTGTAGATCAGATTCAGATATCAACAAGAATCCAGTGACAGACTCAACTTCAGCAGATAAGGCTCAAGATGAAAACAGTTAAGGATCTTCTCTTAACAGATAAGACTACTCAACAACAAACCAAGAAAACATATAAGAATGAATAATTTTAAACTGTAACAACCTGATATTTTTTATTCCGAACACCATTATAGCAAATAACAAGACTGTCTGACACTTGGACACTCTTGCACCCCGTGTACTCTAAGTCAGCCTTGCATGCAAATGTTAGTTACCAAGAAAGAAAAATAGCAAATTTAGAACACAAGTTGACAAAGTACAAAAGAGATGAGGATGGTTTGGAAAAATGAAGTTTTCACCTATAAATACTTGTTGGCTAGCTATATGGACAACAAACATTACAAGTTCATGAACATTATCCACACCTATTATTAACTATCTAGATTGTCCCAAAGTTTCTTCATGAATCTAGATAATTCTTCAGTTTGTTGAAATGTGGGGGAAAGAAAGCTTCTAAAGAGCCATAAGAGATTGGGTTAGATTCGTGCAAATTTGGCCCCAAAAAATGCAGGACATAAGAGATTGTCCCTAGTTTCATGGCCTAGGAGTTTGAGTTTAGAGTTTAAATTTAGGGGTGTTTAAGTTTAGGTTTTGGAGTTTATGGTTATGAGTTTTAGTTTTAGGGCTTATGGTTTGGGGTTTAAGTGTATTGACGACATAGGATTAAAGGTCTGGAGTTTTAGAGTTTAGGTTTTACGTTATGAGGTTTATGACTTAGGATTTAGAGTTTAGGGGTCTATTAGGGTTAAGATTTAGGGATTAAGATTTACAATTTAGGAATCGGATTTCAAGTTTGGGTTTTGGGTTTGATGGTACTTTAAGGTTTAAAAGTTTTAGGATAAGGGTTTTTATCTTTTACGATTTTGAATTTAAGGTTTTCCATTTGGGGTTTCAGATTTAATGATTAGGGTTTATGGTCTAGGTTCGAGGGTTAAAGGTTTGTCATTTAGGGTTTCAGATTTAATGATTAGGGTTTATGGTCTAGGTTCGAGGGCTAAAGGTTTAGCATTTAGGGTTTCAAATTTAATGATTAGTGTTTATGGTTTAGGTTCGAGTGTTAAAGGTTTAGGCATTTAGGGCTTGGCGTTTAGAGCTTAAGTCTTAGGGTTTAGGGTTTTGGGGTTTGGGTTACGTTTTAGGATTTATGACTTTCTGTAAGGGTTCAATGGTTTAAGGGTTTAAGGATTACGGTTCTAGGTTTAGTTTGAGGGTTTAGGATTTAACATTTAGGCAAATGGTTTTCTGGTATAGGATTTAAAGATTTAGGGAGTATTGATTTTTAAAAAAAAAAAAAAAAGATTTAGGGAGTAGGTTTCAAGGTTTAGTAATTACCGTATAAAAACCAAGACATGTTGGATCAAGTGGTTAAAACGCTTTGGATTCTCTCTGAGGTCTCAAGTTCGAGCCTCCTTGTCGATGATACGGGGTGAGATTTGTGGGGTGGAGTTTAGGGCGACGCTCCCTTTGGGGAGTGAGAAGCATTGTTACTTCGAGTATGATATATCGTTGCTAATAAAAAAAATTATGGTATATGATTTAGGGTTTAGGATGTTAGTTTTGGATTTTGGGTTGGGTTCATCATTTAAGGTTTAGGGTTTATGATATATCGAGAATGATTTATGGTTAAAGTTATAAGCTTTATGTTTTAGATTTAGGGTTGGGGTTTAGGGTGAGGGTGTTACAATTTAAGATTGACAAGGGTTTAGGGTTCAAGGTTTAGCATTTAAGGGGTAGGGTTGAGTATTCATGGTTTATGTTTTGGGGTGTATGACTTAGGATTTAGGTATTATGATCAATTTCAGGATTTATGGTTAAGGAATTAGAATTTTAAGTTACAGGTTTATTATCTCCAATTAGGGTTTTAGAATTTTTAGTATTTCAAGTTTTAGGGTTTATTGTTTAGGTTGTACGGTTTATGATGCGGTGTTTTATGGTGTAGGACTTAGGACTTTGAGTTTGGAGTTTTTATTTTATTTATAACTTATGGTTTAGGATTTAACGTTTTATGGTTTGATAAACACACTCGACCAGTCCAAGTCGAGTTTCTAAAGTCGATAGTTTGCTTTGATGGTCTCATCAACTTTCTCACAATTCCTAAAATATGAGGTAAAAAATTCAATCTTGCTATTTTTAGGAACATACATTTTATGTCAAGTTTACATGGTTATCCAATTTCATTTCACAGATCACATGCACTAAAAAATACGCACATAAACATTCAACAAATTGAACATCCGGTCCAAGCCCTTTTCTAAATTCCCCTAGCTAAGGGAATTGGTTGGCCCTAGGGTTTAAAGCATGCTAGGTTTATGAGTCTTTTCACGCGCTCGTGAGTGCCAAAAATGCATTTGTGCACGATCTTTTGCCTCATGGACGTTGTGAACTTGCTGCATCATTTATTTTGTTCTTAGAGCTGCGAGGAACCTTACTTTTTATCTCATGAAAGCCTCCAGTGGCAGCAAGCAATTTCCACCCAATTACAAGTTCATTACGAATATTACATTTTTCTATCCTACTACACATACTAAGAATTTGGAAAAAAAATTTGCAATTAATTTATACAAACCCAAAATTATAATCGAGACAAATCGACTTCCAAAGCATTCAAATATTTATATATAAAGGGTAGGGCTTGGGGTCCGGACTTACAAGCAAGAACACAAAGTAACAAACAAGCATGCAAAATCTTTTTTTTTTTTTAAGATCAAACCGTTTTAAATCAATTTTCATGCAAATTTGAGTTTAACAAATTAAAATCATGGCATTCACACACATGACCAGTTAGGAATCTAGGAGGAAGCTATGATACCACTAAGGGAATTTTCTATGGAGTTAAAGCGAAATAATAAAAAATTTCCATAGAAAATTCCTTAACTCAGATCACTCCTAGAAATATCTTAACTGGTGGTTTGGAGAATACCTTTAATAACGGATGCTTGTTGTCATGTTGCTACGTTGAATGTGGATGTTGTTCATCGATGTTCCATCATTGAATTGATCATTCAACACTTCATCACGTGTTAATAGAGATCCATGCGTGGAGAAACAATATAAAAAACATATGTCTCATGAGTATTGGTGACTGATAAAAAGTGAGAAAGTATGTTTAAAAAGCTAACGAATCAGTTTACAAGCCCAAACTTTTCATTGTTGTGAAAAGGTACCTTTAGTAAATAACAGTAAAGGAATCAATTGCATTGTGTATTCTCGAGCAAAAGTAAATAACATCAAAGAAAAGAATACTAAGAATTAGCAATTAAAAAAATAAAAGCAAGGCGTTTTATATATGAAATAAGAATGTTCATTCTTAAATTAATTATGTCTCTAGTTGAGTCTCCAATGCAATACAAAATAATCCATAAATATCAGTTCTCAAGGTCAATTTTTACAGCACAATTTGATGGTTTCATAGATGCAGTCACATGTAACAGATTCAGTGATAAAAGAATTTGGGGCTGATGGCATATCTATCTTCTTCGAGAGGCATTTTTTTATAGAAGTTATATGCATCCTATGTTTTGCCGAGAAAAAACTCACGTCAACTTGTTTCTTATTGTGAGATACATGTGTGATAGTGTGAGTGAAACTTACTCAGATGCTGTACAGTGACCTTAATTGCAAACTATTAGCTAATGCATCAGGTATAGAAATGTGGAACAAACCTTGAATATCCTTCAGAACCAGCAGCACCAACATTGCGAGCTATTATTGCCAGAGTCAATCCGAACATCTCCAGGAATATTGGATATCTGTCGTTCAAGAAACAATCCACAACTAATATTACATTCCATCATAAGAGACTAATTTCCTCCCGCGTGCTCAAGATTCCGCTTATAAATGAAGAAGAATCAAAGTATTTTCTTTAATTACATGTGGAGACAACATACATGTAACTTACATGTAGTGGATATATTATTTCGAGCTCTTGAAAAACCTTGGCTAAGTACATGATGGCCTGAGTTCACTCTCTACGAAAAACCTATGGAGACATAACTGATTATTGTCAAGATATAGATGAAAATTATTGGAACCAAGACACTACCCACAGGTTAGTCAACTGAGGCTAGAAGATCACTACCTCACCACAAAATTACTTAATATTTCTATGTGTATATCTCAGCTTGTCAAGCAATATAAGGATGTGTATATTTACAACAAATATTTTGCATTTTGTACATAAATTAGTAGTAGAATAAAATACTTGGTTGGTTCTAGGGAAATATATATTGCTTCTCCAAATAAAACACTGAATGAAAATGATGATTATTTGCTTAGAAACTCACTCAATGATGGTATACTCGTCGGGACATCCAGCAAACCGATCTTCATACCGCTATTATCAATCTTGGTATGCAACCACTGAGTTCCTGCAATGGTGACATCATAATAACAATTAGCTCAGATTAATATCCATGTTAGTCAAACAAATGAGTTAATTCCCCTTATAGTGAAGTTCTTAGGTTTTATCAGATAGCCTTTACAAACAGAGTGGAAGACATGTTGAAAGAATGATGACTGTACGTTAAAACTTCAGTGCATGCCACTTTTCTCAGAGCCTATAGCCATACACAAAGAATAATGCTGGGAGATTGTGTATGCACTGCGAAGATCGCCACAAATTGTATTAGAAACCCCAAAGATAGATTTCAATGCATTTATATAAACTATAGTTTTAATGAACAAAATATAAATACAAGGAGAAAGAAGAGGTTTTGCAGAAAATGTAAGACTTATAATTGATTAGCCCTCCTAGTATAATTAGGTTGTTGGTTTATTGAACAAAATATATATACAATTCTTCTCCTTCAAACTAAACAATTTTCATTACAAGATAACATGTATAGAAGATGATCAAAAAAGCGTGATACGAATATATTTCATATTAAAAATGTACCTTTAGAAGCAAGCAAAGAGCTAGTTATACTTATAAATCAGGATGCCCGCGGCTAAATGAAAACATAGCAGTTTCAGAATGGAAAAGAACTTTGAACAGTTTGGGTGTTGCATTTCCTGAAAGTGGTTGTACAGTGAGTCCCTAAACAGAAATAAAACCTAATGAGAGCAAAAAATTGTATGTCAAGAACTAAAAATGATGTAAGATTAACTAAGTCAAACAAAAGAAAAGAACAAGTTTATACTTTTGGGAAACCAACATTCCAAAAAACTAAGTTCTCCATACCTCCATAGGAAGATGAAATATATATACTACATTCTTGATGTCTTTCGTTCTCCTTGATTCCCATATGAATTATAAAATTGGCTCTCATAATACTCGCGCAAATTTTTAATACTCACAACAGATTGTGGAGAGAGAATAATTTAGTTACTGAATAGAATCACAAATACGAATAAACTAACAAAATCTTTGAAGGTTTCCTTACCTTTTCAATTAAAAGAAAAACAACTTGGAAAATTAAAGCACATAAACTACAGCATATCAAACTTTTCTCACATTTCTACACACACAAGGAAGAGAAGGAATTGTTTCCACACCCAAAACTACAAATTGATGACCTGTTATATTGTGGCAAAATGGCTCACACACAAAATAAACATAATCTCTAGAAGGTTTCCAAGGAGAAAGAAGAGGTTTTGCAGAGAATGGAAAAGAACTTTGAACAGCTAAGATAAACATAAGACTTCTAAAAATGCTTACCAATTGAAGTACTATTGAGTTACTCATATGTAGGTGCTCCCAATTTGAAAGGTTATCTCCTGTGAGGACAAAAGGACGCTTATTTTCATCAGCTGATTTCAAACTTTCATGGGTTGACCTTGCCATAAGCGTACCATACACCTAAAATAGAATACAACATTATCAAACTAAAAACTCAGGACTGTAATGTCTTTAGCCATGTAAAAGTACAACCATCACGGACAAGATTCAATATCATAACAGTCACTTTAATGAATCATTTATAGAACAGAGGTTATAAAGTGATATAACAATATTCATTATCATAGCAGTCACTTGAATGAATCAAACCACAAATGTCCCAATTTTTCCCTTGGTTCCAACATACATATAGTTCACATGCTCAAATGAAAATAATACATACAACATCATGTACCATGGGTGTATATAATGGGTGCGTGTGTCAGCATGTGCCATGCAAAGCTGCATATGTCATTAATTCTGGCTAGCATGAAACAGAATCCTTCATATACTTTGCCTAAATCTATACCTAAACTTAAAGTCAAACGTGGTGAAGCAAGATTTCCATTTTTTCTTCTTGCTAGTCCAAATTTTGTAAAATTACATATGTTGTCAAATTCAAAGTTTTCTATTTTCACTCATACTCATTCTGACCTTGGGGACACTATAAGAACCTAGAAAGTCGGAATACAAAATTAACAACTTTACTACCAACACAGCTGCCTAATCCCTTCAACAGTTGAGAAAGAGTAAAGACTCCAAGGGAAGAACATAAATATCTTTTCAGCATATAGACAGAAGGAAAGGTGGATGCCATCATTAGGGCAATCAGTGGCCCTTGATGGTAAAAAAGGATTCAGCTTAAATTTTCCTTGGACAGTACACAAAAAAGGGCAGAAAGTCCTCAAAAAGAGAAACAGAGAAAAAGATTTGGAGCAGCCGCCTAATCCCTTCAAATATTAATAAAGATATATACCTCCAAAAATCCAAAGCAGAAGCCCAAAGAGGTGCAAACAAAAAAAACAAAAAAAACAACACTATGCAATCCTGAACATGCTCTCTCCAACTGAACCAATTTACAACATTTGTAGTATGATATTCTCTATATGCCATGACACTTGTATATCTCATCTCTTAAAACAAATGTGCCACAAAAATAATTATTAAGTGATTATCCTTTTTCCCAAGCTTCATGATCAAAAACATTTCAGATTCTGACAGATCTTAAATCCATTACAATGAAATTCCAAGTAAATGTCCTTCTTAAAACTTTAGGCATAAAACAGTCAGCTCCTAGAAACTTCAACTATTCTGACCACATAACAGTGTACGAGTTTTAATAATTCATATGAAGATGAACAAGACAAATACACAAATCCTCAAGTTAAATTAGTGCCCGAAGAGATACGCTTCAATTCACTACGATAAAAGTGTCCAAACAAAATGAAAGTTAGTCTTATGAGATAGCAAATGCCTTGAGAAAAATGATGGAGAAATGCCCAATAAAGGGGATGAAGGAAGACAAGTGGCCTAGGGAAAATCAAGGGGTGCCATTTATCTCAGAAAACAAAAGTAAAACAGGAAAAGTTATAAAACATTGAAGGAAATACCGAAGACCATAATTTCCCCACCAACAAAGAAGAACAGAAAGAACAATGCGACTGCTGGAACGAGTACTATGTATCTGGTGACTTAAATTAATATACACAATTAAAGTTATAACCATTGGGGACCTCTGCCTCAGGAAGGAGGCAAAAGCCACAAAACCTTTACATGAGCCAAAACTTGAGGAAAGTTCATGCTGCAAACCTCAAGAGGTCCATAACAGATATAATATTGGAGGAATCAAAAGAAACATCTATTCATAAGAGATCTTGTATAAAATTGGTCCCACAAATAAAAACGAATCAGTTTAAATCCAAAAACACTTTCAAATTCAAATGTAAAAAACGGAATATACAAATTAAAATGAGGCCTGGCCAATCTACTAGTGGAAATCCCAAAATGTGCCATAACGGTTTTCCTCTCAAAAACAGATAACTATCAGTACCAACAAGGCAACAACATTATGCAGTGGCTCAACATTATGACAGTGATCAGAATCTACTATAATAACTTGCAACAGTTGAGAAAGAGTAAAGACTCCAACAGAAGAGCATAAATACCTTTTCATCATATAGACAGAAGGAAAGGTGGATGTCATCATTAGGGCAATCAGCGGCCCTTGATGGTCCAACACAAGGGAAAAAACAAATGTATCTGATCCCTAAAGATATATATAAGAAATATAAATATCATGACAATGTGTTGTAGCATATTACACAACATAAATCCACAAGGGTTAGAAATAAAATGGTATTAATGATAAATCATCAGATTGTGTAGAAGACATTCAAAAACAAAAATTAACAGTTACACACACAAGAAGAAAGTTCTAATTCCTTAGGCTTAGAATTGCCCATGCAGGTTCTCCCCCTTGTTTAGATGTGTTTCTTCAAACAATTGGCCAATTTCCGTGTCTTCAATCATTCAATAGGAAACACAGTTTATGAATTATGATCCCATTATTTTCTGACAGAACAATGAGAACCAAAACTATTGAGAAACCAAACAAATAAAAGAAGTAGAAAATTAAGAACCCAATTTCCATGTCTTCAATCAATACGAAACAAACATGTTCTGTTTTTTTCCAGATACTCAACACCTAACTAAAACACTAATATCCCAGAAAATTCTTTGAACGAAAAAGAAGCAAGACCCAAATCAAACATGAAATCAAATTCAAACCCACCCCATATAAATGAAAATCCAACAATCTAAACCAATTGAATCATCGATCCCTTACCTTGTGGACAACATGAGAGTTGTCAGCTTCATTCACCGGCGGCAACGAGCCGACAACGACATGGGCATCGTCGGGAGTGCCGTGGCCGCCACTTCCACTTCGGTGGCGGAATTCGTTGTTGACGAAGGACCCAGATTCAACCGTCGACGACGGAAGGCTAGAATTGTGATAGATTATCGTAGGAGAGGCGGACAAGTTGGGAAGGAATCGAAGAAGACGGAAAATTTCAAAGAGGCGAAATTGAAAGAAGAGCTGTTGTAAGGAAAAAGAAGCACAACAAAGACGATGATGATTTGTAGGTGAAGAAGAAATAGAGGGGAGAGATAAAGCAGAGACGCGATGATGAAAACGTTGAAGGAAATCGATCACAGGAATCGAGAGAAAGCAGAGTCGCGATCCGAGGAATCGAGAAGAAAATGTGGGTTGATTTGGTGTGGATGTTGCTGTAAATGTTCTGCATTGTTGTTGGATATGTGATTACTGTGATCCATCTTCTTCAGAGAAGAAGTGGTGTGTAATCGATTTCCATTACAGAACCAGAGACGACGATGAAGAAGAAGGTGATGATGATGATTGTGCAATTGCAAGGAAAAAAGAAGAAATGGATGGACAGAGAAAGTAGAGACGAGAGAGAAGGGACTAGCCGTTGGGATCAATTACAACAATATCAATTTCAAAATTTGAATTCATTTATTCAAAATGGAGGAGCTATTTCGGCAGCCATTTAGGCTGCTTCACTCACACCCCAAATATTGTTATTTTTTTAATAGACAATTTTACCCTTATTTTTGTAGAGTGAAAATAAACCAATATATTGATTTATTTATTCTTTTTCTCTTCTGTCACACACGTCACTCTTTTTTGGGTTAAATGATTCGAAATCCCTCAGACTTGTTTCAATTTTGGAGTCGATCTTTATTTAGTATTTTTGTTTAAAATAAAGTTTTTTTTATCAGCAACGGAATGTCATATTCGAAGTAATAATGTTTCTCACTTTTTAAATGGAGCGTCACTCACTCACTCTAAACCACACCCCACAAATCTCACCCCATACCATGGACAAGGAGGTCGAACACGAGACCTCATAGGGAATCCAAAGTGTTTTAACCACTTGACTCAATATGTCTTGGTGCAATTAAGTTAGGGGATCCTTATGTAATTTCCTCAAAAACTAATAAGGACATTTTTATCATTTACAAAAAACTTAGATCATGTGCACGTCACATACATGGGTGCCTAGTTCCGTTAGTTTTAACTTAAGGATGTGACGAAGGAAAAATCAAAGGGATCTAATGTTGCACAAAAAAACAAAAAAACAAAAAAACAAAAACAAAAAAACAAAAAAAAACAAAAAAACAAAAATAAAAAGTAAAAAGTAAAAGAAGAAGAAGATATGGATGCCTAGTGCAGAAGGTGTCAAGGACATGGGGTCCTTATGTAATTACCCTTATTCAAAACTTATGGTGTATATTTTTTCTTTTCTTTTGAGACAATGGTCATTTTGGTTACCAAATTTTGATCCAATTGTCTAGTACTTAATCTGAAACTTTAGTCAGTTTAGTACTCACTTTTAGTTTACATAGTTTAAGTAGTATACGTACTTACATTAACAACGTTAAATTTGCCATCCATTTTGTCATGAAGTGTCAATATATTGGTGATGTGGCACCACATAAGATATCCTACGTGTAATACAATTTAAAATGTATAAAACAAAGAGACTGAAAAAAAAATCATGATTTTAGATTGAAACATGCAATTTGATCCGATAATAATTCAAATCGAATTGGATTGATTTTTTTTCAATTAGATCAAATTTTTCTTGGATTGGATTTCTGATGCCCGCGGATTCGGATATTATTTGTTGGCTCTACCAATAATGTATCATCACATATTGTTTGTTTTTTTAATTATTATATAAAATATATTACAAGTTAGAGATTGCAACTGCAAATTGTCGTAAGTGTTAGACAAAAAATATATAATAAAATCAAGCGAGAAATCATTTGAACTACTAAAAAAACATCACAAAACTAATCCGTAAGCATGTGCTATACTTTTTATTCGTGCATCAAGAAATTCTATATTGTTGTCATCAATTAAATTATTCTACAAAACTATATTGTAGCCTAGGGCTGCTAATTTGGATTTGAATTTGCGAGCATCCGAACTCCAATTTAAAAAACTTGATCTATCAATTTTGGATCGGATTGAATAGAACTTTATTGGAAAAATCCACTCATTTACACTATAAATATGAATTTTATTTTATCTGAAGGACCTCTTTGGATCATATTCGGATTAATCTTTTTTCAGTCTAATCCGATCTCATGTTTCAATCCGAAATCCGAATTAAATCCATTATGATTACCACCTCTGATTATTGGTAAGAAATCTTTACTTTAAAATTATGATTTTTTTTCCAATCTCTTTAATTTATCTATTTTAAATTTTATTTCATGTAGGATATCTTATGTGTTGACACATCTCCTATATATTGAATCCTCATGAAAAAAATGGATGGAATACTTAATGATTATACTAAAAAAATCACAAGTCTAACGACAAATAAAAGTGCTATGTGTGACACTCGAGAGTCACGTCACCACCACGTCCCGATATGAAAAGCACGTCCACAAATTTTTTTCCAACCCGAGCACCATCTCGATCCACACATATGTGTGCCCAACCCGTCATGCATCCCGAGCGATTTGTCACCTTGCTTTCCTGCACAACACTCCAAAAAAACCTTTACATGCATGCAAAATCAACCCACCTTGAGCATGTTGTGCCAACCCATGCATGCATGAGAACCAAACCCATAAGATTGCCTACGTGGAGTCGGGACGGATCCATAACATTCACTCAGTGGGGGCAAATTCTTTTAAATAATATTATTTTTCAAATAAAATATAATAATTATTCAAAAATATGTAACCTACATTGTAAATACCACAATTAATCCATTAAAGGCCCACTAGAAACTTAGAAAAGACTCAAAATAGGTTGCCTTACTTGATTCCCAAAATCTCTTCTTCAGGTCCTTCCCAGAGTGCTTCTTCCTCCAATTTGCATAAATGTGTCTACAACACATTCTTTAATGC
>JAYMTH010000571.1:0-19826 GCA_036897465.1 Pelargonium australe
GAGGGGAGGTACGTGTAATTTTCCCTAATAAAAACATGTCATATTTTTAGGAAAGGTTGGGTCACCCTAAAACAAAATATTTAAAAAGTTATTTGTGTATGGAAATTAGATATTTACTACTTGAATTATAAAAGATCTTCCGTCAAGTCCTTTAAAGGATGTCGCAATGGTCAAGACACACATTTTTATATACGAGGTCGTGATTTTAAATTACGTTGCGTTAGGTGGAGTGAAATTTTGAGTTTAAAGGGAAGAACTACTCTCTTTTGTGTAACTCAATTTTTATTTTAAAAAATATGTCATCAACCATTTATTAAAAAAAAAAAAAAATCTTCATGTCATGAATAATAAAACCTCTATTTTCACATGTATAGCATGACTACTCCTATTACATATAGAAACAAAATGGCTAATTATTGATTAATGGCATACTTTACATGTTTGATAATTTTACTTTTCATGAATCAATGGATCATAGACATTTATCCGAACGAACTCTTTTAAATTGTAAAAATTTAGTAGAAAAAATTTTGTTTGTAAACTTACATTACTAAAATTTAATTTGAACTTGATAATTGACGTTCCACCTTTAGTCACACAAAAATGATTTGAATTGCTTATGTTAGACATATTAATTTTGTTTTATTATGTATGCAAAAATAAAATGATGTTGCTACTTCTATGTCTAGAAGATTCATATTGTCATCTGCCAAAAATAGAACATGCGTCGACTTTTTCAGAACAGATCCAAGTTAAATAGTAATGATTTGCAACACTTTCCGTCCATAATTTTTTTTTTACTAGCTGAACATATTTTACATGTGTCATTTTTATATTTTAAAGTGATTTGAAGCTGTGTTAAACTTTTTTGAATATATTACGTATCGCTTTCACTTGAACCAACTTTGGGAACGAAAAAAGTTTTGAGCACAATGAGTTAGTTTTGTATATATCTAACTTTTTAGTATTGTCATGAATCATGCTTTTCATGCAAATTTGGAGTGAAAAAAGACACCCAGCACCACATGATTAATTTATATGTAAAATATATTATTTATCAATAATTTAAAAGGTACTAATCTTAATTTGGACTTACTGCATTATTGTTCATGATCATTTCAATTTCAAAGACTCAAACAACATGTTTTTCATGTGGACAAATTTGCAAATACACATACAATAGGCCAAGAATTTTAACTGGTTGTATTTGATTATGCATGTAATCTTTTTCAGGGCCCTTTTTTATTAAATATTATACCTTAATTATATCATAGAAGTAAAGTATTATATAATCCAACAGATGTCGAGACATATTGTACATTATTGATACGCTAGGGATTTGCAAAATTAAAAATTATATAGCATAACATAGCTTGAAGGTGTAATTATAATTAAATTTTCATTGCAAAATAGATGTATACAAGATAGTTAAAGTTACTATTGGTATCTCTACGATACTCGTTTTCACAATTGATTTTCCTACTAATCTTTTAAATCACCAATTCATGCTTAATAATAACACAGTTGGTTTTAAACATGTGCACAACGCATATCTTGAAATAAGGCGGGTTAAGCACAATTTTCTCCAAAAAAAGTCATGTGCACTTTGTCTCATTTATTTTATAAATAAGATGGTTTTAACAAAATTTAATTATTGTGACTCAATTTAGTAGTGTCGGACATTTATTTGTGGTTTGGTCTGCGAACCGAGTGAGCCGCCAATTTGTTAGCTTCGACCTAATAATTTGACAAACTTGTTTGGATGAAATGGTCTTCAACTTCAAGCTCTCAATGTCAATTTTTTTTTGATGAAATGTCATATTGTTTTTGTTATTGTCCGAACTCAATTAATAAATTACTAATTAACTTTTTGTATTAAATTAAGAAAATGGTACCAAAGCAGGTTGGGCCAAGCGGTTAAGCGCTTCGGATTCCCTTAGAGGTTTCAGGTTCGAGCCTCCATGCATGCGGTATGGAGTGGGTTATTTGGGGTGGGGTTTATAGGGGAGAGCTACCCCTTTTGTAGCTCAAACTAAAAAATAAATAAAAAGAAAAGAAAATGGTGTTTTGCTTGTATTCATTCTATACTATCCCTCAAAGATTTTTATTATTGATTTTTGTCATATTAGCAAATTTTACAATAACTACAGCCTAATTTTTTTTTTCAGATAAATATTTAATATATTGCTAACTGTTTTTTAGGTCACCAACTTTTCGATCGTCTGTCTTCAACAGTTTAATATTAATTAAATGATTAAAATGGAGTCGTTCATCTTATTTTCCTACTACTGTCCTTTTGTTTTCAATTTTAATTAGCTGGTAAAAAAAATTAATTAGGCTCAACACGTTGCTAATCTACACGAGTTCATCAACCAGCATGGCAACGAGTGAGGACGTGTCACTCATTTCTATTAAATAATAATCAAATATGATAAATCACACTGAAATCAAAGAAAGTCAACGACATCAATGGTTGAGATCAAACTCATGTAGTATATGAGGGATGGATTGTGGATAACTGTCCCCACAGAGGTCTTTCTGAATATGTGCCTTTGTCATGTCCCTATGTACTAGGGTCATATGTCAAGAGAATCGGTCTCGCGCAACGCTTGACAAGAATGTTGCTCATTTGTTCGAATTCTTCTAAAATGTTCACATTCAACACACAAACAAATCTCACCCAAATGTAGCACTCAACGTGCGCTTGTCTCCATATGTATAAACTCCTCAATTAATTATTGCAACTTGACTTCATATCTCTCTTCTTATACTGCATCACTCAAAAGATACATGTGACCCCAAATTATTTATGTCTCTCACTTGTGTCACGATGATTCGCTATCCTTCCGAGCTGGTTCTGATTCCATTTCTCACGAACCAAGAGAATCGATCATGTGTGACGCCTCGAACTCCAACATTTGAAGGGAGGAGTTAATCTTATCTATGAACGTCAAGCACAACAAGCATCGTAGGACAACGAGTTTATACTTGTCTCGAGAAAAACATCCAACATCCAAATTACAAGTATAAAAGTAAGTGTCGTGATAAAAAAAAATCACTTAAAAGATGTTTGGAGGAGACATATTATTTTAACTGTTGCCTACGTCTATGCATGCCACGTGTGTGATGCTGTATTGTCTTTGACATTATTGAATCTGAAAACCAATTGGTAGCTTAGTTAGATACATATAGGCTATTATATATTATGGTCTAGTGTATCGGTTTTTTTAGGTGTTAACCATAGGTTTTTTGAGAGGGTCCGCACCATTAGTGGTTTGGCATCTTTAAGCCAGTTTACTACATCCAGATTAATCTCATTCGAGGCTTAGTCACAATTAAAGCTCCTCACCTCTTTCCATGGGTGTGTTGAGTGGGGATCAAACACAAGGGCTCTTCCCAGTCTCCCATGGGGTGGACTTGCTGAATAAATCTAATTCAATTTGAAAATTTGTCAAACCAAATGATGCAAAAGCAAAGTAATGAGAAACAGTTTACTGAATAATACTTTTATTTATCTTCAATCTGTCTGAAAACAGAAGTCTGATGCCAATTTATAGGCTACACTATAACTGCATATTTTCAGACTTACAGTTTTGCTAGAAACTGTATTACAGATAATAATAAAATAAAAAAAAATTAATTAATAATTACGAAATTAATTAAAACGTCAATTTGAAGGCCTAAACGACGTTTTTTGGCTAAAATTCACAGACCACACGGCGAAGCTGTGTCTTGTTTAAAATGTCATTTCCCTTTCGGCCTGTCAAATTTCAAGCGATTCCGACATCGTTTCCAACTTCTGCAACTCCTACATCACCAAATAGAAACAGTTGTAACTTCTAAGTCGGATCAAATTTTAGATGTCAGCAAATTTGAAATTAAATTGAGTCTCTAATAACACACTCTACTGTATCCTATTAACCTCTAAACCTTATAATAATAATAAAAAAAGGGCTAGAACCGAAGAAGATTAGGGTTTTAGGCTCAAGTAATGAAGATGATAGAAACTAAGAAAAGGAAGAGGTTGTCCGTAGATTGGTCCGATGATATTCCGGTGGAGCTATTGGCCTTGATTTCTGAACACATCGACTCTATTCAATCTCACATTGCCTTCGCCGCTGTGTGTCGATCGTGGCGCAACGTAATTGCACCATACCGCATCACCGAATCAACTCCATGGTTAATGCTCTCTGAGAAACAAGACTCTGCTTCTCGCAGCTTCTTCAGCTTTCGCGGCAACAACGTTTTCGACATCGAATTTCCACCGGAGATCAAAGGAAGGCGATGTTGGGGCTCTCCGTTCGGGTGGATCATCACTTACGATAGTGACAATGACGACATGAACTTGTATAATCCTTTATCCAGAGCCTCCATTCCTCTCCCGAAACTCTTGCCATACTTTACTCAGAAATATCCTGTAGGTCATGGGTACACGAGTTTGATGACATTGTATATGCAAAACCAAGGGACATTGTCTGGTCATTTATTGAGGATGCTAACTTGGGGGATGTTTTGAGTTTTCAAGGGAAATTATATGGTTGTGAATGGGAAACCGGTAAAATTGTGACTTTTGATACTGAAGACCTTCATAGCCATCATTAAACAAAAGTCCTACGTTTTCTCCGAGAGGTCTTGCTCCGAAATGTCTCTCCCCGACATGGAACGCACCAATATCAGACCCGTCGCTTTGCTTATCCAATGCTTTATCGTCAAGAAAGTATATACAATCTGGTCTCAAAGATATGCCAAGTTTAAGATGATCACTCGAAGAAACCGAAACTGCGAAAGCATTGTTAGTACCTATGAACAAACAATGATCTCCCAGAGACTTGACAAGCTTCCAAACCTTAGAGGACAAATCCATTTTGTAAATTTCAAAGTCGTAAGTTAAATAGTAGTTGTCAACATCTGAAAGATTTAGGTTATGACCCGGTTTGACATATCGAAGAACCAAACAAAACTCTCCTCCTAAATCAAGAAGATACTTCTTTCGATAATACTCATGTCGAATCTCATCTTTTCTATGAGTCATTTGTGGCGGCGCGTCAGCAAACTCTGTAAGATTAAGGAATTGATCGGAAAAATCAGTTTCAAATTCCAAAGTGACAATGTTACCTGTCTCCCATTTACAGCCATATAAAATCCCCTGAAACCTCAAAACGTCTGCCAAATTAGCATAATCAATGACGGACCATGCAGCGCAGTCTCTTGGTTTTGCATATAGAAGGTCGTTAACAATAACATCGTTCATGGTTGGAATGACGAGTACCATGCAATCAGGAGAGTCGGGGCTATCAATCAAAATTGCCTTTTCCAAGAATCTGGGGCGACGAACTAAGTCTAGACTCGTGTATCCATGATATTTCTTGGTATAGTAGGGGAAGAGTTTCGGGAGAGGAATGGAGGCTCTCGATAAAGGATTGTACAAGTTCATGTCGTCAATATTGCTATCGTAAGTGATGATCCACCCGAACGGAGATCCCCAACATCGCCTTCCTTTGATCTCCGGAGGAAGTAGAGTCTTGTTTTTCCGAAAGCATTAGCCATGGAGCCGATTCGGTGATGCGGTATGGAGCAATTACGTTGTACCACGATCGACACACCGGCGAAGGCAATGTGTGATTCAATAGAGTCGATGTTTCCACCGGAATACCATCGGACCAATCTACGCCGGCCAACCTCTTTCTTTTCGTGGATTCTCTTTCTCTCATCGTCACAATAGTTAGTGATTTATATCTCTCTCTATATACGTTAACGGATAGCAAGAGGAGAGACTAGGGTTTCAATTTCACATATGCTAAATTTATAAGGGAGAGCTGGAAACCGGATTTTAAATCATATTCGGATTGGATTTGTTCGGTTTTGGATTGATAAAAAGTAATGCGAATTCTATACGAAAAGGGTTTAGATCATGTTGGATTTTAGTGAAAATTGTGCGGATTTGTACATATTAGTGCCTGATTTGTATTTTTGTAGGATAATTACGATTTAATTCGTCCAAAACTTGAAAGTGGGAGATAAACTGAAGTCGGTCAGTGAGGAACTTGTATATGCTATTATTGTCGGGAGCTTTATTAATTGTTTGGAGAAGAGCTTTATAGAAAACATGAATAACATGTTAGGTCAAGGTTTAAGTGTTTCCAAATTTCTTTGAGAACTCGAGTTATTGGGGCTCTCGAGCGTCGCCTTGGTGTTGCACTACTGCCTGGGCCTGGCGCACCCCTCCAAACCCAAGTTTAAAAATTCACTAATGGGCCCAAGTGCTATAATTCAAGGCCCATTTTCGTGTGTGGGCTCAATTTCTATAATTCAAGGCCCAATCTAAGTTGATAGGAAAAGAGATTGTTTTGTGTGGCGTGTTGAGACCACGTGTGAATGTAAAATACTAGGATGTCTGTAGAAAGCGTGTCACTTTCCTCACCTTTCTCAACCCATCACCCACTTTTCTTTATCTCTCTCACTCACCATTTCACTTCCTTCAACACCATCTCTCTCTCTCTCTCTCTTTGTGTTTCAGCTTCTATTAGGTCTCTGTAATGGCAATGGCCATGCCTAAATGTGCTTCTCTTGCTGTTCTTGTGTCTCCTCACCTACCCATTTCTTCTCCATTGCTCAAACCCTCTGAACCCATTTCCACTACAGCATTGTCTCTTACCAGAAGGCCAATTAGGAGTTCATGTTTTGCAGCCAAGAGGGAGCTTATCAGCAGCAAAAGATCAGTTTTTGATGACACAGAAGAAGAAGAGGCTGAGATGGTGGTGGTGGAGCCAATAGGAGAGACACTTTTGTACTCTTTTAGTCCTCTGCCTTTGCTGTTTGTGGCTGCTCTTCCTGGAGGTACCAATTGTTCATTTGCTCATTTTCACTTGCAATAACATTAGTTTAGATAGGTTTGTATATGATTGTTGATTGATGGTTGTTTTGTTAATTGTTGTGTGAACTGAATACACAGCTGGGACAGTGAGGTCTCTATTTGGACCTTTTGTTGAAATTGTCAAGTCACTAAATTTGCCTGATTGGCTTGTGCATTGGGGGCATCCTGGCAATATGGTTAGTAATTAGTAATTAAAATTCTAGTTATTATCTGTTATTTTCTCTTGACATTTTGCACCCAAATATGTGACACTTGAAGTTCGACTCACATTTTTGTGGGTTTGGTTCTCACTGATAAAATCTTTTCAATCTAAAAACCCCGACCCACCGAGATGACTGTCTCAAGTATGGGAACCGAGTGTTGTACCACTCGGTCAGTGAGGCTTTGGTCAGACTTGTTACTCTAAATTCTCACCTCTCACTAGCATGATGTAACATTGTAGGCTGTGGTGCTCTTTGCTATGGGTGGCTATGGAACTTATCTGGGTTTCCGCATTCGTTATTCTGACAATGTGGTAAGAAGGCTCTCGTGATTCTCATTTTCATTATCGTTCCTGTTCCTTAGATTAGTTGACTATCTATCAAGAGTAGAGATTGTTGTGAAATAACATACAATGGACATTGATATTGTCGTGCCAATAACCATATGTATAATCATGTTAGTCATACAAAAATGTCATGTTTCATGAACTATATCATTCACTTTTCGTCTCAAAATGAGTATCTTGGTTTTTATTTCGAGAAAAAATAATGAGAAGTTAGGTAATGTTGCGTATTTTCTATTACATCCTCGTGAACAAGTGTTGTACTTGCAACAATAGGAGGAGAAGGCAAAGGCAAAAGATTTGCATCCAAAGCTACTAGCTGGTATGTTTTTCTTCTTTGCTCTCGGTGCCACTGGAGGTGTAACCTCTCTCCTCACCTCTGATAAGCCCATCTTTGAAAGGTAACCATTTTAGTATTTATCTTATTTCCTGCCCCTCTCTCTGTTATATATATGGTTTCGTTAGCAGAATAAATATTGAGTAACTTGAATTTCAATGGAAACTTGCAGCCCACATGCAGTTACTGGCTTGATTGGTCTCTCTCTCTTGACTCTTCAAACAATTTTGCCTACACTATTTGAGGTAAAATCCATGTGCATTATTGAAGATATTTAAGTTTTCTTACTATTTAGTGTCTCATTTAGAGAGTTTAACAGATTCAATGATGCGTTTATTGGTCCCATTCAAATTGGTAGTCGCGTAATTTTCAATTTTTAATCAGTCTACACTAGTTTTATTCGAGTTTGATCTACTCTTATTTAATTAGAGCTTTTAATTCGGGTTTACGTAGAGCTGGCAATTTAGAACCAAAACTCGAGCCAAAAATCTGTGGGTTCAGGCCACATAAATTGGACTAGGACTCAGGTTCGGAGTGATCCTTGAAAAGTTGCGGGTAGAGTTGGGTAAACCAGCATGAATGTGCACATTGTGCTTATGAAACCCGCAAATCAAACAGAACCGTGCTAGTGTCATGTTTGGGTTGAAAATGCCCATGCCTAAAGGACATAGGTAGTAGGTTTCGGGCTTTATGAGTAAAATATATGGGATTGTGCGAATTTGTCAGAAACCGAACCAACAAATTGATTGGATCTAATTTATATACCCAACCCCGTAAAAATACAGATCAAATTTTGAATATCCACTGGTTCTATTCAAATTGTTATATGTATATTTGATAGAACATGATTTTCAGTGAAATCTTTATCTATTGTCTGTTTGTATGCTGTCAAACGGTTTGATTGTCCTTTCTAATACGGTTTGGTTCAATTCTCGTGCTGACGTTACTTCAGATAACAATTTGGATCAAACTCGCGAGCACTTAAAATTTGACTCGCATTTTCACAGAGTTGAGTTACAAAATAAGCCATATTTATTTCCATGAGGGTCCGCTTTTCCATGAGAAATGTGAGGATCGAGTCGAACAGCCCTCACATTTCTTAGGACAAAACCCTAAATCAACATGACAAGTAACCAATGTTTCTCTTCCAGGTCGGATTCGGGCTATGTTACTCGAATTGGCCTATAGTTTCTCACTGATAAATGTTTACAAGTCCGTCGATGAATGTTTGCAGGGAAATCCAGGACTGAGGAATGTGCATGGAATATTGGGAAGTGGAATCATGACCCTGTTTGTGATCCATGCTGCACTTGGACTCCAACTTGGCCTCAGCTACTAACCATATCATTTCCATTTTGTACATTTTTTTTTTTAAAAAAAATTTAGTAGCTTAAGATCTTCAGTAAAAGCTACCACTTTCTTTATTGTTTTGGAGCAAATGCAATTAATAAAAGAGAAAGAGGAAATGGCATTAAATTTGTAGAAAAACATGAACAAGAACATGGGTTGATTGATTGGTGTCATTTTGATTTTTGAGATCTGGATTTGAAACTTTGAATTATTAGTGTCGGTAGAATCATAATGGTCACACTGACAGACAACTACCCACATGGTCATGGAAGATAAATATTAAACAAATTAAATAAATACATTTCTTCTCCTTTAATTTAGCAATAAAAGTGAAAATAAAATTATTTGTTACTCTTCTCCAGTTAGGACTTAGAAATGACAGAAAAATACCAATTTAAATACGAGTTGACACATAAGATATTGTTGAGGCTCTTTTACTTGGATTGGAAGAAACTCAACAACACGCGCTTTTGCACATTTTACCCTTAAGACTAATATTTTTCTTGATCTAACATTTTCATTATGATACACAACAAATGAGAACACGTCGTTAAATAAAATCCATGACGTATAAGGAAAACATCAAAAGAGGAAATGCTTGAATGTGAAATGAATTCGCCAAGTGGCCAAAAGACTCCTTACTCTTAAGAGTGAGATGGTGTTTATGATGACGTGAAAATGAAGTTGATTACCATGACGAGATGGCGATGATATCTTTATGCCAGGGTACTTCAGTGAAGCTTCAGGGCGGAGTTGTAGGGTAGAGTTGAAGATTGGAAATATAGTGTACCTTATATGGGTGCTCCACCACTTGCTTACCAATATGGTAGTAGAACTTGAGTGTTTCAAGACTTATAGGTTATTTTACGACTTCATGTGTGACTTTCTCGAGCTATAACTTATCTTATTAGACAATTCTAAATAAATCAGATCGTCTTATAAATGATCATCAAACTAATTAAAAAATTCTATGTTTCATCGAATAAATGAAAATTAAACTAAGAGAAAATGTAACACATAATGAACACGAATGTAACTATTCCTAAAATATAGTTTATGTATAACAATGTGAAGTATTTTCTTATAATATAAGTTTAATATACATGCCTAAAATAAATTGTGAATTGAACTGCAATTTGTAGAGCTTACAGCCGCCAAACTTACCACATGCCCATTGACTTTTTTACTTCATACTTATATGCTATTTCATGACATTCTAATATATGCATTACTCAATGTTTCCTTATTAGTGATTGTATTTGCTAAAAAAAAAAAAAAAAAAAAAAACTAAAATTTCAAGGTTGCCAGCACGTTATTGTTGATGGTGACGCTCAATAGGTAATTTCGGATCTCGCGTTAGGATCCGATATGAATGACATATATGGCCTCTTGTTAGTGATTGTATTTGCATTGCTATTTGTTTTTTTAGCATATTCGTTTCTCTTTGAGAAACGATCTGTGAATGAAGTTGCTCATTCATAGGCTAAAGCGTCTTGTTCTTTGTCTGATCGTAGGTCATGAGCTACGTCGAATTGCCCTCCTAATAGAGTTTCATTACTGATTTCTGATTTGCATTAATGAAATTGTATTATTCCTTTAAAAAAAATACTAGTATTTATTAATTACATCTCAATCAAAGCATTTTTATCTTAAAAAATGGTGGTAAAATTAAGGTGGCATGATCCTCGGGCTGAGATCTGATCTTAGGCTCACTAGGTGTAGGTGAGAATGGGACCCACCTTCAAGTTGGGTGGGCAGTCGGAGAAGAAAAGAAAAGTGAGTGGGTGGGTGCAATTCTGTCATTTCACTCATTTTCACACGGTAGACAGCGAAAAGGTCGGAGACACAATTCCCAAAGAGGAGAGAGAAAAACTGCATTCGGACCGAATTGCCCTTATCATCAGCGTCCACTTGCCAACCCCCGCTCACCCACCGCTCCTATATATATACTCCCACTCCGCTTTTCTCTGCCTCTGTCACCAATCTCTCGCTCTCTCTCTCTCAGATCCACGCAGTCTCATCGCCAGAAGGTGCGTTTCTAGTCTCTTCTCTGTTCTTCACCGTTTGTTTCTTCTTGTTTTGTTGCTTCAATGCTTGTTAGATCTTAGATCTCTGTTTCTGTTGCTCTGTGTTGAAGAAGCTTCACAGTAACTCGTGTGTTTCTTCATGTTGTTTCTTGTATGTACTAGTTGTAGATCTCGGTTTATGTTTTGTTTTGTGTTTAACGAGTTGGAGAAGGTACACACTAGGCAAAGCAACAGGAACGTACAGTGGTGACCTGTGTGTAGATCTCGGTTTCTGATGCTCGTGTGTAGCTTAATCAAGAACAAACTGGTGTTCGGTTTAGTTTATGCTCTGCATTTGCGACTAGATCTGTGTCTGTACTTTAATTCGCTGGTTGAATATCAGAATTCACTTCGGAGATTTAGTGATTCTTGTTAGTTTGGATTAGAGTTATGATTTTATTTGAAGTGTCACTGTCGAATTGAAAGAAATGTGGATTTGGTGTGTTGTGGAGGTTACTGTATGTATTATGATTGGTTGTTAATTTGACTTATTTTATGGTAATTACCTCAATGAATTTGTATGTTTCCAATGTCGGTTTAGGTGAAAATTAAGTTGATTTGGATTGTTGGAGAGGTTACTATATGCATACATGATGATTGGTTGTTAATTTGTAAGTTTTCAGTGTCATTTTAGCTTTAAAGTAAGTGGATTGGGATTGTTGTGTAGGTAACTGTATGAATTTATGATGATTGGTTGTTAATGTGGTCTACATATGGTTATAACCTGAATTTAGAAGTTTTCGTCTTTTTTGCCGAAAATTAAGTGGATCTCTTTTGGTTGTAGAATTGAATTCTTATATGAGGATAAGATTGATAAGCATGACACTAGAGTTGAATTCATAAGCTACTTAACCGTCCATTTCGACTTATAATCTGTTAAAAACTCTGTATTTCGTTGTAGTTTAGTGTCATATATATTATATATGTGTATTGTGTTATCTATACTACTTTGTTCTTGAATAGAGGTGAACTAAATTGGTTAATTTCCTTTTTCCTAATCCAGATATGGAATCATTCTTGTTCACCTCCGAGTCTGTCAATGAAGGTCATCCCGACAAGCTCTGTGACCAAGTCTCAGATGCTATTCTTGATGCCTGCCTAGAACAGGACCCTGAGAGCAAAGTTGCATGCGAGACCTGTACCAAGACCAACATGGTCATGGTATTTGGTGAGATCACAACCAAGGCTAATGTTGACTACGAGAAGATAGTCCGTGACACCTGCAGAGGTATTGGGTTCACTTCCTCTGATGTTGGTCTTGATGCTGACAACTGCAAGGTCCTTGTCAACATTGAGCAACAGAGCCCTGACATTGCCCAAGGAGTTCACGGCCATCTCACCAAGAAGCCAGAGGAAATTGGAGCTGGTGACCAAGGCCACATGTTCGGCTATGCCACTGATGAAACACCTGAGCTCATGCCCCTGACTCATGTTCTTGCTACCAAGCTCGGTGCTAAGCTCACTGAGGTGAGGAAGAACAATATATGCCCATGGGTGAGGCCTGATGGCAAGACCCAAGTGACTGTTGAGTACCGTAATGAGGGTGGAGCCATGGTCCCTATCCGGGTCCACACCGTTCTGATCTCAACTCAACATGACGAGACTGTCACCAATGAGCAGATCGCTGATGATTTGAAAGAACATGTGATCAAGCCCGTCATCCCATCCCAGTACCTTGACGAGAACACCATCTTCCACCTCAACCCATCAGGTCGTTTTGTCATCGGTGGACCTCACGGAGATGCAGGGCTCACTGGCAGGAAGATCATCATCGACACTTACGGTGGATGGGGTGCTCACGGTGGAGGTGCTTTCTCAGGGAAGGACCCCACTAAAGTCGACAGGAGTGGCGCATATGTCGCCAGACAAGCAGCAAAGAGTGTGGTAGCCTCAGGGCTTGCTCGCCGCTGCATTGTGCAAGTATCATACGCTATTGGCGTGCCGGAGCCATTGTCAGTGTTTGTGGATTCCTACAAGACCGGGAAGATCCCAGACAAGGACATTCTGGCTCTGATCAAGGAGGCCTTTGACTTCAGGCCCGGAATGATTGCCATCAACCTTGACTTGAAGAGAGGAGGCAACTTAAGGTACCAGAAAACCGCTGCTTACGGTCACTTTGGCCGCGATGAGGAAGATTTCACTTGGGAGACAGTGAAGATACTCAAGCCCAAGGCTTAAGCTGGCAGGTTCGTGATTCTGCCAACGGTTATTATCGTGACCATCAATCCGGGGAGAAAGGAATAAAGCTCTTCATTGCATACATCTGATAATGAGGTTTCAATTACGGAGGCTCAGGTGAGTGTAGAGTAATGAGTGCTTATCAGTTGAGTTAGCAACGTTAGGATCCTGTATTACTATTATTTCCTGCATCTTTCATTTGTCTTCGGCTATATTATAGCATCACAAGTTTAATTTTTATGGCCATTGGCCCTGCAAGTCATTGTTTATGTAACCACATCCTGTTCTATTGGCGAGGATTTTATGTTATTCATTTTATTTTACCTCGTATCTTGATGTTGGATTGTCTCATTGTTCCTAATTTACTGTGTTGCAAGCTGAGAATCTGAGCTGACAATTTTTTTTGGTGTTGTGTGCAACACGAACACATTTAGTATTTACGTCGAACGTTTGAATGCAAACACGACATTTAGAATGGTAACCAAATAGGTTGTGTCATCTGGCATGTGTTTGTGTTTAATTTACAGTTATACTATGTCGCAACATGACTAATTAATCGCGTGTGTGTTCTAAAGTTCCTAACGCTTATACGACACGATTACTAAACATGTTGTATTCTACATGCTAATTTTATGTTGTGTTTGTGTCTCGTGTTATGACACAAAATGCAAGTTCTAACACTAATATTGTTTGGAGTAGCTTATAATATGATCAAACCAGTCTATAATTCACCTCATCTAGCTCGTCCAATAACCCTAACTCAATTCGCAAGAGGTTGACCGACTTGATCCGCACATTATCTACGGCAGATCTAATGCAACTCAAAAAAATAAAACTCGTTGGGGACTATTTAGGTTGAATCGAACCAGCAAAAACACAAAGTCGGGTTAAAGTAAAATAGTTTTTGCAAGATAGTAAATGCATTACATTGAAAACCTGTTACATAATGGTAATAAAATAGGAAACCCAAAGACCAATATCTCCTGCCTGAGCAAGTTAACAATAGCTACTAATCTAAAGAATCACCTAATCAGAGCTATAACAACACAATGTCCTTAATATCGTCATTTTCTGATTAGTTTTGTTCACAGCGACAACAAATTCTTAATTATACCAAGTTCAAATATAGAGACTACTTTTGGCTCTTTCCTTTCCCGACCACCATCCAAATAGGAACGATTTTTTCCGTTCCATATATTGGGATTTGAGAGCAGCCAATAGCGTCGATAAATAAGCTTTCACAGTGTTCTTGAGCTTTGCAAGCAACGCTTCAAAGACGGGCAGAACCAATGATTCAATTAATCGCCAACAGTGCCCCTGAATGGAACTTCTTTTGCAATGCTTCTACAGCTGATTCAATTCTTGCTTTGTCCTGCACCAAATATATAAAGAGAGATTATATTGGCGGTCAAGTGAAAACCAAAGAAAAGCTTAATATATTTGTGAAACGCTCTAATACCTTTCCTTCGAGGCTGATTATGAGAGGTCCATATCTAGATTTGCGATGACAGACTTCAAGTTGCACAGGGAAGATGCGATTAGTAAAAAAAGAGAAATATATTCATATCCTGGTGACTAGAATTTTAAATCCACTTACCTATGTAGAGATCTGGGAACTCAAGACAAAGCTTTGATAGAGGTTGGGCAGTTTCAACCTGCATGTGAAGGAACACAAACAACAATTAATGCTAGACCATAAAGGTGTACACAACACGCAGCTCAATTAAATCATATTATAAAAGGGTGGCCCAGTTAATGAGGCATCCACCACTTTGGGATCGGGGAGGGTTATTTGCGTACGCAGTCTTCCCCTGCTTTAGCAGATAGACTGATTGTCTGGTTGGAACTTGTGACTCCAAGGTCACAAGGCAACAACTATACCGCTAGTAGTGGCAATTCAGGTTTCGGGTTGGAAATGCCCAACATAAAATGAGTTCGGGTTTGTTCGGATTTTGGGTCATGGGTTGGGTTCAGGTTTTGCATACAGAATGTATGGGTTCATGCGGGTTGTAATTTTCCTAGGGACACTCAACCCAACTGCAAATATTTGGGTTGGGTTTTGGGTGCCCACGGGTTTGGGTCCAATTGTCAGCTCTAATTACCACTGAGTCAAAGCCCACCCTCAACTGAATCATATTATAAATTGTTAAATCAGAATTGACCCTAATCTCAAACAATGTGTTATTTTCCGCACGATATGTAGAAGATGCGAAAAACGAGCTTATGATGCAAGACCCCGACTTCTCTTTTTTCTATCCTTGAGAAGGGATACTATTGGGGTACGAAGTGTCCAAGTTAGTTTTATAAAACCAGACACAAATGAAGGTGCTAGTGTCCATGGCCTCGAACAATCTTAAACAGAAAAGGGTTTTAGTTGGAAATACTTCACTATACTATGATGATACTGGCCAAACCATTTCTATACAGCATAATTATTTTATCTAATATGTGTGTGTGTGTGTGTGTGGGAAATGTCCTCAGTAACGTAATATCAAAACTATCCACATGAGAGCGCAAGTACTTTTATTCCTATTCACTCATAAAGTCACACTAGGATTGAAGAAGCCTAATATGTTAGCTATCATGTCCACGGTTCCTCCGCTAAACTTTGTTGCACTGTGTCCTACTTTCTATGCAAACAAAGGGTGGCAAATTGGCAATGAATGAGCAAACAGATCGCATAACTCGTCCATCAGAGAATATCATAAACATAAAATAAAGGGAACTGAAATAATAGGGAACACGTACCTCTGAAAGATTTGTGGTCAATTGACTTGACACAAAGGGTTCCGTCTGCACTAGCAGCCCGCTTGATCTTGTTAATTCGATCAGACAGTTCCACTGCTCGTCCAGTTCAGAAACATTTGTTGCATTGAGAACGATGACGTTATGGCACTTGATCTGCAAGAGACAAGTGTGGGATACTCAGTCATTGAACTATTAATCTATCCATATATATTGATATACACGTCTAAGGATTAGTCAGGATGAAGGAATAAAAACTAGACCAGTCATGCAAAACAGTTAACATAAACTTGAACAAAAACAAGATGCCGCCATGCAGGGCAAATTGAGACAATAAGCTATTCGGTATTAGTTCCTCATTTACTATCATGTCGAACTTGTAACATGTATTCTCATCAGAAAATATATATATTTCTGTCAGTCTAAAGAATCTTTACACAAGCAGTGACATGGCATACATAGATTAGGTATAAACCGGGGACAATACATGAGTGGGTCGGAGTCATATGTCGCATTATATTTTTAATGAGGTGGCAAGCTCACTGCACATGTAAAGATCTTTTACACTAACAGTATCAAATATAAATCCAACATACAATTCTTCGTTTTTATTCGGCACACTTGTATGGAAAAATCGCCAGATAGAAAACAGAGCAGCTCAACTTAGAAGATAACAAAACATCTAAACAGATGGCATTGGTTTTCCTACACTTCTGTCTGTCCATTGTTTCAATCTGGTTTTTCAAATTTAGCAAATTTCACAAGCAAAGAAACTTAGCTATCACACATGAACTTCCTAAAACGTACCAAAGGCACCGGCAGCTTCTCGTGGTGTAACAATTCAGTGATACCCTCAGGCAACTGAGCCATCTGAAAAGGAACCCCCACAGACGAAATTAAATTAATAGTAGCATAGCCACAATGTGAAAGATAAACTAAAAGTTGACGGATTTGCATATTTAGACAATACATAAGAAATAATTAAAGTAAATAGACAATGTAAAACATACTAACTAATAGCCCCAAGATTGAGAAGAAACATTGCCGAACTAAAGTAATCCTACTCCATTAGTTTAATCTAGTACCTTAGATCCAGCAATGATGGAAGCATCAAATATCGAAGGAACCTACCCTTCTGTATATCCAACAAAAATTTCATGCATGGTTCTAAAACTTATATATTTTCCCAACCAACAGAAGTACGGCCATTCAACTCCAAACCAAGAGTAAATTATAAGGCAAAGTGATTTACTGACAGTTTCTCGTTTACAAAAGGAAAAATATCTAAGAGTGAATTGAAAACATATAATGCTTATAGATTTGTATCGAAAAAGGAACAGCAAAATTTACCCTTAGGGCAATCATTAAAAACTATCCTTAAGAATCTATACTATATTTTTACAACAAGAATTAATCACTATATCATATTGGCTTGGCTTCCAGACTGATGTGTTCTTATCTTCTTTGATCAAGCAAGCAGTTAGATACAGTCACTTGTACCTAAAAAGATGCATACCACAAACAGGAACGGAAAGTTTTCAGAAGTGAATGATTTTTGCTATCAAGTTACCTCATTCCTATCGCCAGTGCATTGATCGCCTATCAGGTGCCTAAGATGTTCTTCAAATTCTTCATCTGGAGCCTAAATGTAAGACAATTGAGCAGCTGAAATTTAATGGAGCATCAAATAAATTACATACTCCGTTTAAATAATCCAAAATGCCTGTATCACTTTGCACAAGCAAATAGAGCTACAAAATAAAAAATTGAAAGTCACTTTAAATAAAATACGCACCAGACGAACGCCAAAAGCCTTTGCAACACCTGCTAAAGTGACATCTGAATGCAAAGGTCCTACTCCTCCATATATGAAAACCTACCAGGATTCAATGTAGAATAAAATAAATCACAGGAAAGGAAAATCCTTCATTCATTTCATCTCATCACTACATGAGTTCTTAAGCATATTTGAAGGATTTTCACCATATCATTAGTAGATTTGCGTCGTTCAACTTCTTCAGCCACAGAATCTACCTGGTTCAACAGAAATGTGAGGTGATGTCATTAAATGCAGACCAATGGAACTCCATGCATCATATAACAAGCAGCAAAAGTTTATCGATCAATCATATACATCAGATCTCAAACTGATTTGTATTTCGGACATGGTGGTATTATACTGTTACATTTTCACCAAGCTGAATTTCATAAATAATAACTTACGTCATTTCGGACTACAGCAGTTTGTGTTACTGACCAACCAATCGAATGGAGCTTTCTACATAAAGAATATCCCAATTGATCCTCAACAGTGCCAAACCTGAGCTATGGAACAGATAAAAAAAAATGCGAGAAACTTCAGCAATGAGTTTTTTTTGTTTTTAGTGGAAAGAACTAACTCAGACGACTAGTGCCTGTAACTGTAATCTTGGCGTAATGGAATGATGATTCAAAAGTGTCTTAACCCAATTCCAAAATAACAAAAGAATGCTGCAAAATAATAAAGAGAACGCATAATGATAAAGAAAACGGTTGCTGACTACAGTAAATACGAAAAAGAACGGCCCATTGAAAACAATAAACGTTTTTTTTTTACTTTCTTTTCTTTTGGGTAAGGGAGAGAGTTAATGAAATTGTATAGAATGATAGTCCAACAAAAGTATGATAATTATGAAGAATGTTCTTGAAATACTAACTGCCTAAAGTTGTGTAATATTAACAAGGGACTTACAGAATCTCATCCCCAACGGCGATGACTGAGCCTGAGAGGATGCTGTTTTTATTTGAACCAACACTGTCCAGGCCATTGCTAACAATTGGAGTAGACATCTTTTTTACTCTCCCAGCTCTTTCTAACCTCCCATCTGAAAGCAAATATGCTGGCTTAAACTTTTCTTCGCTT
This sequence comes from Pelargonium australe, assembly GCA_036897465.1. Lineage (NCBI taxonomy): Eukaryota > Viridiplantae > Streptophyta > Magnoliopsida > Geraniales > Geraniaceae > Pelargonium > Pelargonium australe. The sequence goes on from JAYMTH010000571.1 coordinate 18,997, forward strand.
GCGGAGGCATTGCATATGGACAATAATGCATTTGGAACTGTGTCGTATATGCTCCCGATCGAAGTGTAACTGTGTTAATCCAAAATCAAAAGATATTAAATAAAATTCGTCCAATGCCAGAAGAACCTCAATTTGAGTCCAACTGGATGTGGTATGTATTTGCATCAGGAAAAGCAAAGACGGTGCAAAGCCTTCACCGAGTAAATTGAGAAGTTAAATGGTTTACAATCCATGTAAAGAAAGTATTATTACCCTTTATCATAAAGGCTACAGTACTGGACCTTAGAAGTTAGAAGGAATGCCCAAACATCTCTGTTGAAAAATTACAAGAATGTCAAGACACTCAATTAAGATTAGACAAGTAAAACAATATCATATCCAAACTTTAAAGTGTAAAATAATTCACATTCCCGAACAAGATAATCATATTAATGAAATATTATCAAGCAATAATGTGGCATCAAACTTGGCACGATACTTTATGGGTAGCAAATAGCATTCAGACTGACTAACATTTTGTCTCCACTAAACTGATTATCAAGGTGTCACAAAAGATGCTACGAAAGATGACAGCCAAAGTATTTATAACAATAAATAAATAAATAAATAAAACAGAAGAAAAAAAATGAACTAACATTATGGAGTAAGTTTTTTAGATAATATCACAAGAACAATTCTAAAAAAGATAGAGATTACTCATGCAACAGTGGTAAAACCAATTTGCTCCTTAGCCCTTAGAGGTAAAGATAAAATGAACTTGGCTTGCCTATGTATAAGACCATGTTCTCTAGTTTTAGTGCAAAGCAATGATTCGGGTGATACATACAAAA
>JAYMTH010000572.1:0-19816 GCA_036897465.1 Pelargonium australe
AAACATCCTACATGTTTGCTACAACAAAAATGTTGTAGCAAACGTTGTAGTTAAAGACAGCTTTTTTAGTAGTGTTATGGAGCTGAAGCAGACTCCATCATTTGTTCGCTATGTCAGAAGGACGCCAACCTCGCTCTCTTGGGGAGCTTTCTTAAAGAGCTTAAGTGAGCCCGATCTCGCTTCATAGAGACAACTCCCCAAGGATCTTACTCTATATGATCTCATTATCAGCCAAGACTCCTCCAATATCATTCTTAGAACTTTATTAACTCACAACAGGATCACGCAAAGACTAAGTCACTCGTGGTGGACCCACTAAAGGTAGGTCGTGCTCACATCAATCGAACAAGTAAATGGGGTTTCTTTGCTCCCTCCGCTGGTGATACCACGTCTTCGCTCCTCTGCATGCAAGTCAGTGATACCCATCAGGCCTCCCAAACGGGTTCTTTTGCACTCAACACCGGCTCATTCCGAGATTTGTAAACCCGCCTCGCCACAGGTTGCGGATCGTGTTCATGATCCTTCCTCTCCCTCTCATGAGGCTGCTTTAATGCTGGACGTTTGCAAAAGCTTGGGAGCCTCCTTCAAATGCTCGGACGTGGAGGCTATTGAGCAACTCCGTTCTCTGGAAGTTGCCTCTTCTCGGCATTGATCAATTTTAATGCGCCATCATGCTTCTCTCGTGGAATATTCGAGGAGCAACGGCACAACATAAGAAGGATCGTCTGAGACCCCTTATTCGATCGGTTAAATGTAGTGTTGTTTTTATTCAAGAGAGTAAACTTCAGGAGCTATCGGATTTTTCGGCACATTCCCTCATTTCAATTTCGGATCTCTCCTTCCACGGGCCGCTCTGGTGGTTTATTAACTTTCTGGGACTCATGCTCTTTTGTTTTGGATAACTGTCTCATTGATGCGAATTTCATAGCCATCTCGGTCCTCTGATTGGCCCTGCCCCATTGGCTCTCTTTCTTCGCATCAAAAGTTTTTGCTACTTTTTTATTCGTTGTTTCGACAATTCTTTTTGTATCTCGTTTTCTTTTGTTTCGTAGGTCTTAAACCCGTCGGCCTGTCTTGTCTGACGTGGATTGGATCGCACTTTTTCTTGTACTTTTATTTTTGATTTTTTTGCCTTTAATGAAAGATAACGCTCGCCTATAAAAAAAAAGAAAAAAAAAAAGAAACGTATTAAATAGTTATTAGAAAATGGATAAGACGACGAATAACATATATGGTTATTTATGAATAGAAAAATAGAAAAGAAGAAGAAGAAGCAGGCCACCGACAGATGCGGTGAGTGCGGATAACATGTGACGCAGCTGTATCATTCCATTACTACTTCCAGTCACTCTCACCTCATCTAATGTAATCATCGCATCGCATCACACTCAAATATCTTTTCTTTTCTTTTCTTTTGACTGATAATTCTACAAATTAAACATTTTTTTTTTACCTTTTAATTATCACACTTTAAATCTCTGATGAGGAAAAAGCCAAGTGTTTGAATTAATTTATTTCTCTAATATTCACTGTGAGTAGCTTATTTTTAGTCGATAGATTATTATATTTATAGAATTAAGAATAATAATAAACCTCCATAATAAAAATAAGTTATCTGTCTACACACACCAATTGCATGCATAACATCTCTCTTTGTCTCTAAGAACACAATCTATGTGTGAGTTTAAGATTATATTGTAACTAATTATGTGCATTAAAATGCGGAAACGTACAAAACTTTATTCACACGGCACGTTAAAAAAATATCTTACGTGATTAAGTATTATTATATCTATCTCGAGACAAAAAAATTAAAATAAATATTGTGATATATTTAGTAAGCATAATAACTAATCTATTAACTTTCAAAAGTATACACTCATTTGAAACAAAAATTCAAAAAAAAAAAAAAAAAAAAAAAAAAGAACTTGACATTCATCATCTAAAAAAAAATAACTAATCTATTTCAGAACATTTGTTTGTAATTCATGCTAGTAGAAAATAGACAATTATTTTAAGATAAAATTTGAAGGAAAAAGAAAAAGAAAAAGAAGACGATAAATTTGGTGATACAAATTTTTGTAATCATAATAATACTACAAAAGAAAGTAGAAAAAAGTTTTTGAATCAAGTTGGGTACATAAATAATTAGCCGAAAAGACATATATAGTTGAATCTATTACTAGTAATTGAACTTTAAACATGATCATGCCATACAGCTACCTGCACTCAAACTTGCAGTTTTATTGGGTTGAGCTAAACTGGCAATTGCAATATGGCCACAGCCCGGTCCCTTGCCTTTTTTATATATACACACTTTTTGAAAACGAAGCATCAATCAGCAACAGTATCAATATCAATAGCAATAGCAAACCCAGCTAAGAAATCATGCATTTATATACGATTATGACTTACAAAATTGACAATTTAACAACTTGGAACCATAAAGTTCACCACCATCATTACTCTTTACAATTTCTTCTCCCCCATACGTCTCTACCAACACTACACTACATACACCATTCATTTCAACTTTCAACATAAATCCAATGCTATGATTATGATTGTTTTGAAATTAATTTTCTTCTCCAGATGGCACCAAACACTAAGCTTTGATTACTCAAATATCTATTGTTATTTCCTCAACAACAAAAAACACCAACAAGAAATTGTAAATAGAGAACCATAACTAACTATTTTACTGTATCATCTTCCACCCGGCCAAAATAGTAAAGGGAAGCCAAACAAATCAGTACATCTGTGAGGACAAGACCCACCACATCAAATACAAACTTTGGAGCAAATAAACCCCAAACCTGCAAAGGGAAATTGGCAGTAAGAGAATTGTGTTTTCTGTACAGACTAGTGAAATGGAAACATTACGGTGAAGGGATGACCATACCATCAAATGTCGCCTATGCATGGTAACACATAATAGAGTGAAAGTGACTGTAGTGGTCATGATGAATCCATACATCAAGTATACCTAAGAGAGAAATGATCGGTTAGCCTCTAGAGATTAAATAAGCCATCCAAAGCATACACACTGCTAAAGATTTCAGCTGGAAAAGTTTCAGGCACAGCAGGGTTGAAATATATTCTTCACCACTTAAATAAGCCAATGTGGCTTCATATTACCAAAGGTCTCAACTAGCAAAGTCTCCAGATGGTTGTACAACAGGGTAGGGTTCTATTCTTCATCACGATTTAAAGTCTGGATAATTGTAACTATTGCTAACCAACCATACAAGAAATTGGAACATGAGACATAATATGACTCTAATTTGCCAACAAGAATGTTGAAAAATCATGTATTGAACATAGAGATCTATCTGAAGAACTTACCCTGGATAGCTGCATATAAAGGAATGGGCTCCTATGTTTGCTCGACAGATGCCGGCATGCAACAAGAAATGGAAGTCCAAATATTGCAAGTATGTGAGATAAGCCAAATGTATCAATTGTAAGAAGAATTGCTTGGCGAATAAGAATGAATTCATCAAACCTGAAAGTGTATATGTTTAGACTTTAGAATCATTCACCATTAGAGCAATGAAAATAATCTCACTGACTGCGTCAACTGAGGGGTTGGTTTAAACTTGAAATTATATCTCATGCTTATAGAAGTCAAATAATTGCAAATTATGCCATTGCCACAAAAGATATGTTATGCTTAAGCTAACTCGCAATCTCATAGACTATCTAATACTAAATATGCATGCAGTGAGCCATGACTCACCCAATAAAAGCAGCACCATATCGGAGGCCATCAAAAGCACACCTGAAAATTTTGATACTGGTTAAGAAATACTGGGAAGTGAAAACAAAACTTAAGCCATACAAAATTACAAATATCTTCATATAAAACGAGGGATAAAATGCTTATTTTTACAGGGGTGCAAACCATGGAAATTCCAGAACCAAACACAATATGTAAATGTAAAGTAGTCATGATGAAATAGTTTCAGAAAACTTCCAAACCTAAAAGTATGAGCTTCTTACCAGTGACCAGAGCCGAAAAATAAACACACAGCTAACAGGTGCCATTGTGTTACTGATAGAGGATTCGAACTTCCAGTAACTCCATCCTTTTCTACATTTTCCAACTTCATTATGCAATAACCTGTCAAAGAAAACCATATATATCCAACTCAAATCATGAAAGCGCCTATTTAAATGACATATGGAGATACGATTGTACTTCATTTTCTTATCAACTTTTTTTTTTTTTTTCCCTTTCAGGATTGTCAGCAAGTTTTTTCTAGTATGGACTTTGGAAAGTGAGGTTGCAATTAGGTCTATATGAAAAATAAAATGAACTAATCACACGGTTGCATGCGAATGCAATAGAAGATGTTCCCTTTAAAAAGTTGAGTTTACGTCGTAGACCAAAACATATGGGAAAGGTCAGACAATGTTAAAATCACACTCAAGATAATACAACCAAATGCAACCTTGAAGCAACAATAAAGAAAAATCACCTCCAATAACTGATGCTAACACAACCAGAGGACCTTGCTTTCCCAATAGAACAATGACTGTTGCACTCCACGCAGATAACATGGCCAGTGTTTTGACACTCAAGCTTTTTTGACAATCCAGACTCTTATACCCGTTAAACAGCTGAGAAAGTACCAATAACAACAATTGTCCAAATCCAATAGCATAAATTATTCGAGGAATGTAGTTTCTTTCGGTGCTTCTAGACATTAGAGCTATTTTCAATATGTCACTTTCAGAAACCCAAAGCACTACTACAAGCATATAACTTAAAATGGTGCCCATGACAACATATTTCAAAATAGCCCCAGTAACGCTGGTAGCAATGCTTTTATACAGTAGGTATGCCAACAGAATCAGAATTAAAATCGGCAAGACTTCAGCTACATACACCCAAACAGAATGACCAATGGAAGTCGCAAATGTCCATGAATGACTCTTGCTCAGAAATTGAGAAGTAGCAGCCTGCTTTGATAGCCCGACTTCAATAGTAAATCTGAGAGCTGAGATTAACAGAAGAAAGACACCTGCCTGCATTACATCCCAAATAGTAAGAGCATCACAAGGAATCGTCTTTCAAAACCTCCCCAAAAGTAATGGTCATAGACAAGTAACATGCTTTTAACCAGAAAAGAGAGTGATCGAACACAAGTACTTACCTCTAATAGCATCTTCTTTTTCATGATTGAATAACGCAACTGGGCAATGGCAGTTGTGGCCAACAGAAAGTTTGCCACTTTTCCTTCTTCCACTGATCTCAACATTGAAAGAGGGGCAAAAAAAGCTAGAAGTGTCAGCTATAAACTATGATCAGAAGAAACAAATTAGTACAAGGGACATGAAACTTACAAATGAAACTATTTGAAAGGAGGCTGCATGCGCGTATTGCCATGATAAAAAACGCAAAAGGTAATCCAAAAGAAAGAGCAGAATCTCCAAAAGAAGCAGCAGAAAACCCATATTGTTTGTAAACCCATTTAATAGCAAGAAGATGGACAACAAGTGATAGTAGCATAATGCCAAAACCAAAAGTCATCATCTTTATATTAAACTCAGTCCATTTGGAGCGTGCCAGCTCAGCAACACTTGCTAAGAAATTAAAATATGCATCAATTTGCCTGTGAAGAGCAGGTAATGATGAATCACAGTTTTCCCTTTTATGCAATAGTAAATTCTTAACAGTGTGAGACCAGTGCTCTTCTGCATGAGCATACATGTCTGCAATATGAAACATATCTTCCGAGGAAAATCCAATAACTGATGAAGCAGAATATATATCAATATATTTTTTCACCTACATAGGAACCGCATTTCATTAGAAAGAGATGATATGCAAGGAATGACAGTACCTAAGGCGAATTTTAAACTCTTTAAAAAGAGAGAGAGAGAGAGCCATAAATGTGGTTACCTGCCAAGAATTAATACAGAGAACATTGACATAATTTCTCATCCATTCTTCTATATCTGACTGATTCATGCACTTTTCTGCGTTAGTGTCTTCTAAATTCCATGTACCAGCAGCTAAAGCATACAGCTCTGGATTAACACGCCCAATGCTGGAGAGAAATTAATCTCATCATGAGCATTAATTCCTTATAAAACATTAAATCATCATGAAGCAAAGTAAAAACATGATTGTATAGTGGTAAAATTATATACCATAATATCGAGTACTCACAAACATGCACAAGAGTAACTTTGATACAACAAATGAATCTACCTATGTTCTTGAGAAATAGAGGTTAAAACATCGGTCTCAGAGCGAAAAGTAAAAGGTAGCAAGTAGGGCGGGCAAGTGAGTGTGTTCTTCAAAGGATAACACATCCACAGGGGCAAATATTGTGTGCCATACATCCCATACCAACTAAACTTAAAAATCTATACATAACACTTAAACATTGGCTACGCAAATAATAGTCGTGTTTGAAGCATTCATTATAGTAAAACTTCAAACTTAGAAACCTAATTGTTGAAGAAATATACGTCACAAATGCTAATTTGCCAGCGCATTGATATATGCAAGTGTGCTGTCTACTTTAAACTAACCAGAGGAATGACTGGCAAATATTAACACAAATATAGCCAATGAGACTGACATTAACATAAAACCCTGAAGCCAATAGGAAAAAAAAAAATAGTTATTCCTTAGTTAATATCTCTGTTTCAACATAAGTGTTAGAAGAAAAATATTGTTTCAAAATAAGTGTCTTTCTACAATTTCAATATAAAAATACACAACTTTCCAATTGTACTGCTTTCATCATTTCCAAGTGAGTTAATGATTTTTTATCCAACAAGAAAAGTGAATAATTAAACAAGGTTAGTTTGGTCATTTAAGTTGATTTCTTATTATGAGTGAGTAAACTTAAAATGACACTTATTTTGAAACGGAGATAGTGTTAAAGAATCCTAACATCACTTAGTCAACAAAATATATCAAAGAAAACAATATTACAGGAACAATATTGGCTAGCCCAAAGCAAATAGATGAGAATACGAGGTGAGATAAGATTAAGATAAACTGGTCAATTCTTTATAACATTCGTTTTGAGAAAAATGATGATGGTCTATTTAGAACTGAGAGAGAGATTGCATAGAAGACATGTACGATCGTTTTACCATTAGTGGTTTTAGGAATTTTGTGTTCCTATATGTATCTAGAGATGGAACTTGATAGGATGCTTACACTGCACCTTCCGTAAGGAAAAGGGATACCAAGCATAGCTGAAACAGTTACTGCAAAATCAAGCTGCAGAAATGAGTTGAGTAAATAGATGACTTAGGAGGAATACATAATTTAGAATAGTAAAAGGAGATTCCTGGACATGACATGCAGAAAAGGCTGATCATTCTTACTTGTTGGACGGAGCTAACACACGTCTTCTTCCCATCCTGCAATAAATGATGACAAACCAAATACTATTCAATTTACCAATATAACATAGAAATAATATCCTTGTGTTGCTATGGTTCAGAATCTGATTAATATGGCATTCAAGAAGTGTGCACACACAATCACAAAATCTTGGAGGACGCGACATGTGCAAACAGTCAAACACATACTAAACAATATATAAATATTTGCATATGTTGGTGTGTATGCATCCATGTACTAATGCATTCAGTTATTTGTTGAGAGGATATACCATATCTAATTCACATGATGAAGTATCTAATTCAGAAGGAATGGAAGATGGGGGCTTCTTAAAACCCATGGCAAATATAGATGTTTCAACCTGTAAGGCAAAAATTCAAGTTAGAATAATAATTTATTTTTTAAACCAGATTATGTTTCTAAGAAATATGATTACTATCACACCTCTTCAGCACTGCCTCCACCATGATCACCATTCATGGTTTGTCCATGGTCACCCATCACTAGAAGAAAAGTATTCTCATGCAAGCCACCTGGTCCAGATTGGCTCTCCAGTACTTTGATTACTTTCTGAAGCAAAATCAGTATCCGTTTCAATAACATAATTGGAAAAGGTAGCAGAACATTTTCAACCAAAGAAATATTCTTACATGCCTAAAACAATGTATTAGATCCAACAAGCCTACTAACAAAAGATAACCAAATAAGACCAATATCTCCGTATCTTATTCTCAAGCAATAAATAGACTGGAGGTGCAATATACATATTAAATGGTAAAAACACTTGCCTCTAACACAGAATTATACTGCTCCAGTTTTTCTATCATAGGAATGGAATCAACACCAAATATATGCCCAGCATGATCCTGAACCACAAAAATATAATGAAAGTGAATGTTCCCAATACAACCCGCATGAATATATGACCAAAGGAAATAAATTGTTCTGCTTCAGTTGAAATTGTTCCTACAAAGGAACTTATGATTATCTTATCATTCAATCAAGAAATAAGAAAATGCCAAAACTAGAATGGTTCTTAGCAGCTCACTCAAACTCAAATTCTCTTGCAAAAAGATATACCAGTTTAATCATCATAACAAATTTGATACCAATAAAATTAACTAGCTGTCATTATTAACACACAAAAAAGTAGCTGGCCACACTCAGATGGATGTTATAGCATTAAGGAATTGGGAATTGGGGAAAATAAGTTTCAAGCATCTGATAATTGTTATGATAGTTGTACTCGTGATCATTCAAACTTCTTTGATTAACTTTAGCGAGCGTGATGAAGTCATTCTCCTGCAATACTCATCATAAGCTGGTTTTCAGTTCTTAACTAGCATTTCCATCCTTGACAAGGCCATGTATTCTGATATACACTCTCAATAGATTTAATAAATGCAAACACTTCCACAACTTGACTTGAATTATGATTAAATGTTAAGCATGAGGAAGAAAGGCATGTGAGCGTTCTACTTTGGTAGTTAATGCATAGTGTAGATAAACTGTCACTGCAATACCTGATTACATGGTGCCCAAGATCAAGGGTACCTCTTGTTTGACCCATTACAGTAGTCTCTTTCTATGTCCCTCCCTCTCCCTCTACCCTATATCTATCTTTCTAATTCAATTGTACTCTCCATTTTTCATTTCACATAAAATTGATGCAGTTACATAATTCCTCTAAGCATTAGTATGTATTTTAGTTATGCATCTCTATTTTCTAGTAAACAAGAAACAAATATGCTTCGTTGTCATCACGTATGTGCACAAGCCCATGAATTCTTGCTCAATAATGTATGGCTTTCTTTCCTCTCTAAGTTGACAATTTCACATCACAACACCCACCATAAAGTCTTGGAAGAGTATCTACCAAAAATCATACAGGCCATAGATATAGAAACTTGTTTCCTATATGACAGTAAGTGCATGTCAATCATACCACGCCAAGAAAATGTGCAATAAGAACATCCCAATCTTCTTGATATAATGATGGAAGTAGATGTTCGATGCATCCGTTGTCTACCTGAAACAAAAATGTCACAAAATTTTAGCCATGGAAATAGTTAGTTTTTTCTATGACGAGGGAGTAGGGACCCTTAAGGGCCTACCCCAGGGAGGTATTACAGCAACCCATGACCTCCATCTCTAAACCCAGTGGAAAACAAGCATAGAAGCTGTCAGCCTGCCACACAGTCACACGTTTGCCAACACCTCTGGACCACCTCGAGGTGGGTGTAGCTATATAATAGTGTATTGCTTAGTAAAATATCATTGTAAGACCAATACCGTATCAAGATCTTTAACATTGAAAGAGGGGAAGGGGTAAGATTTTTCAAAATGATGAGGAAACAACTGCATCCATGTGTCATCTCCCATCATAACTACTCGCTTCCCATTTTGAACCATCTGCAAGAGGATCAACCTATTAAATTTAGGTAAGACTAAAAAAGTGATGTACATTGCAGAAATTTGAACTACAACGTCCAGTAGTAATTTATGCAGAAATAAGTTTTTTATATCAAGAAAAGACCTAGAGATGTCTCAGTCTATCAACTATCAAGAAGCTAACCTGATACAATAAGTTATCTTCAACAATTGCTGGAGCACCAAAGCTATTCCCAACATCAATAAAAGTAGGCAGTCCACCAGTTGTCAGTCCCTGAAGAAATTATAAGGGAAACACAACACTAGAATCAGATATCTCAAGCTTCAAATTGGCATGAAAGCAATCCAAATTGATTAAGTTTTGATTCATATACATTCTTAACTGGACACAAGAGATTTGAAGACCTAAACAAAGGACATATGCTTAGAGAATATCCTTAATGTCAAAGGGGGGAAGATGGTAAGCAATAAGCAAGAGCACCTGAGAAAATAAGATAAATATCATAGCTTAATGGTACTAGAATCGCAGTACTGGGAAGCAGCATAGCTTCCAAGGTAAATCAGGTTCAGTATCAGCTGCACTCAGGATTTTAGAGCAGTTTTCAGGTTGAATAATACATATCAAACTCGAAAGCAAGGTACCCATATCACCAGATAACTTTGGCTTCCTTAAGAATAATATGAAACAACCACCAACTCTGTCAATGCACTGTCACTGACCCAGCAAACTATGGAAGCAGAGAGAATGCTAGTATAATTTAAAGCAGCAAAGAGAATCATGAAATTAATGAAGTTGCTGGAAATAACATGCATGCACTGGCTTGCTTATGTACTAAGAAACTAAGTCTTCTGCGAAAGAAGAATGATGCCAGAACTAATTGTTGAAACATAAAAAGAACCAAGGATATTGCCTATTGGTATGTAAGTGTTAATCAAGAGATAAAAAAGGTATCATAAGAAAAATGCACACATTACAAAAGAGTGTTCGGATATAAATAGTATCCATCAATGAAACCGTAAAACCAACATCATTAACAAAACCTCAGTATTATAAGCTTAGCATTGAGTTTTGAATGCTAGTCAACATTAACTAGATATAGCAGTTTAACTTAACATTAGTTATGCAATCAATATAACAAAAGGAGCAACAATTATCACCTTCAACCGTTGCAAACTAGTGGTAGGTGGATCTGCAATGGCCTTGAAAATCTTAGAAGACGATCCTTGCCCCGAGGCCAGCTTCTGCAGCACCCGTAGCTTGTCCATCCATGGTTTTGATTCTGTGAAAACAAGATGAGTATAGTTCAGTCATGAAATTGAAATAAAAATTCAAACGAAACAAGCAATTATCAGGAAGTCGCTCACCTTTAAAGAATGTGCTTGGGGCGAGAAAATCAAACCTGCGAAGAAAATGCCATAGAACATAAATGAGATCGTATCAAACTATCAATCCATACAGAGTGGGGGCGGAGGAGGGAGAGTGACCTGATGGCGTCAAGAACAATGATGACGAGCCGATCGACGGCTGGCTTGGTCCAGCAACTCTGGTGCGGAGAAATGGCAGTTCGGTTGAGATTTGAAGGAGGAGGCGAGAGGCAGGAGGAATTGGAGACATCAGAGCAATTGCTGTAGTAGGGGAGCTCTGTTCGGGTGAGAAGGAAGCCGCGAGTGAATATGAGCAAAGCAGCACCGTGAAGCAACATTATCAACCAGAACGGCCATATCTGGCTCCATTTTCCGATCCCCCGCCGTCCTCTCCGGCCATCCTTCGTCTTACCACGAGTCATTGTTTTCGGCTCCCAATTCTTGTCGCAGATGAGAAGGACGAAGTAGGAAGGAGGGAATGATTTTATTCAGAATGGGCCAGTGTAGACTCAGTCCACGTTTTGATCTAAGATAGGCCCAAGCCCAACTCAAGCTACCGGACGGACTCGGATATTATATTACCCAAATTTTGAGAAATGCTTTTTTTTTTTTCTTTCTTCTTCTTCAGTTCTTCTTAGAAATAGTGTTACAAATAGTACACCAACTTCAACTAAATTCTCAATTTAAGACACTAAATTTCAAGTTAGTATATTAGTTTTCAATTTATACCAAAAAAATATTTCAATAGAAACAACTCCATATCTTTTAAACAATTTTCTAAGATAATAATGAGATTTGGAACAATTTTTTTTTTATCAGCAAGCAATACTTTTATTCAATAGAACAAAAGTACAAGGCAACCCCAATAGGGACGGGTGGAACAAAAGCAAGAAAGAGTAGCCGACTACGGAGACCGAAGCCAAAACTCGAAGCTATAACAGAGACTGAAAGTTGCATATGCTAATGCATAATTGAAGGAAAGCAGAGCTCATTGAAAACTCTGAATGGAACTTGGAAGAGTTAAGACAAAAGTGAGTTTAGGTTGGTGGAACTTGGAAGGGCTAATGCATAATTGGAGCAATCTTGTTCTTTTTTTTCTTTCAAAGTAAGATTCGGAGCAATCTTATTTCAACACAAAAGTGAGTTTAGGTTGGTGGAACTTGGAAGGGTTAAGACGGCGTAAATGTTGTCATTAACGTCCTTACATAAAGTTTAGAATTGGACGGAGAGTAAGAATGACATTCAACAATTGAAATAGTTATTTAAAGTTGACCTCAATTCTCACGGGAAGCATGAGGCTATAGTTGGATGATGTGACACCTCATTTTAGGAGCATTAGTCACTAAATACGCACTAAAGATGCTCAACAAGATGGATCTACGAATCTTAGATTATGTCGATTCCACATTTCGATAAAACAATGATACTTCAATGCAAGATGAAAATAGACCATACAAAGCAAGAATCGGCATTGTAGCATGGGCCTCACCAAAAGCATCGAACCACTAATCATTAGTAATTGTGTATGTTTTCTTCCATCAAAATAAGCATGTGCAACATTTCAAGACATTGTATGTACTTGGAAATCCCAAACAACAGAATAATAACACCCAACATTTCCACATGAAAATGGAAACTCAGTTTTTTATTGATGTATCATATTCCACAGAAGAATTACAGTATCATATCAATGTACATTTATGTGAAGAATTACAGTTCCAAATGCTCTATTAGTACAATACATTGAAGCTAAAGAGAAGGGAATATATGCTCCTGATTGGTTGAGATCCCAAAGATTCATGAGCACTTCATCTAAACAAAATGAAAAACCTAAGAACATCAGTACTGAACCTGAAGCCACCATGATCTAAAGAAAGAATCCTCCTAAATAGTAGAAACTAAAAAAACTGATCATGATGGGTACTTGGATATTCACATCTAAAAGTTGCCACAACAAAAAAAAAAAAAAAAAAAAAAAAAACAACAACAACCCCCCCACAGAAGCCACAACCATCCAGCTAACAACAATTACAAACAGAATTGAACCTAATCAAGGATCAAGAGTAGTCTACATCAGCTTGTAGTAGCAGCTGTTACCAGTGAGAAGAATCTGATAGCCTTTTCCACAGGGACACTTGAACTGAACAGTAAAACACTCCCCCACTCTCTCCACACTCACCAATTCTTCAGGGTCTGCCTCAGGGACATCCTGCAACAACACATAACAAAGATACATAGTGTTATCAACACTAAAAAGAACCATTTTCCTCTTGGTGTTGTGAGAAAACACACAGCAAATTTAGCTTTTTGATATTGAATTTCATTACTGAAATCACCAAGAAGACAAATAGTAATGGGTTTTGCAATTTCCAACTTAAACTTAAACACAGATGATTTAAGAATTCCTCCAAAAGAGACTACTTAAAAATCTAATCTTTTGAAGAGTGCTAGTACCTTTGTCATGTTGTTATTGCCATCCTCAGAGCCAGCATTGGCATCTTCTTCTTCGTGCGCGACTTCATTGCACCACTGACTCATCACGGCCAAATGATCCTTCATTCTTTTCAGCCTCTGCATCGCAGCCAAGCCACCAACAACAAAAAAGAAAAAATCAAGAACCATTTTGTTTAACAAGACATTGACAAGCAAAACAGTGTAAGAATTTGTAGGGATACCCTGGAATCAGAACCCCCTTCCTCTGTGAAATCCGCAGCGGAGACCTTTGGCGGAGTCCGGAATGCTGTTAGGTCAGACACTGTTCTGCGGAGACTCGGTGGAAGAGGCGGCAATGCGGAGGCCGACCCGCTCCATTTCTTCGGTGACGGCGTTTCTGGGTTGATACCCATCTTCACATTGTGATCCGGCGAACGAGGTACTGCCAGAGGCGTGCTGGTCGGAGCCAAGTCAGAAACGGACCGGCGAAGAACCGGGATCGATTGGGCATGAGTCTGTAGCCCGATCGAGGTGGGAAGAGAGATCTTGGAGAAACCACTGAGATGGTAGTCTTCCTGTTCGACGAAATGCCCCTTCGGCGATTTAGCCTCCAAATTAGGCTCCGGGGACCGCGGAGGCACTGGCATCGGCGGTTTGGTCGGGTCAGAATCGCAGCGGCGGAGGACTGGGTACGATTGGGCGTGGAGCAGGGCGGGAAGAGATATCTTGGAGACGCCACGGAGATCGCACGAGTCCTGTTCGACGAAAAGCTTCTTGGGTCTGGGCTCGGAGAATGTGGCGGCGGAGGGGGCTGAGTCCGGGAGAGAGGAGGATGAAGAGGGCGATCGGCGTTTCATGGAATTGGAACCGCAGGTGGTGTAGACTGGGCGGTGGGTGGCGGAGGCATTGTCGGAGGAGTTGAGCCGGAGCAAGGCGATGAGGTCGCAGGACTCTAAGGCCTCAAGGTACTCTGGATCTTGGAACTCGAAAGCCGGTTCTTGATTCAGATCACTCATTTTGGTCACTCTAGATTCTTGATTCTTGGAATGGACTGTGTTTGCGGAATTGGAACAATGTAGGTTGGTTGATATGTTGCAGAGTGAGAGACCGAGCGGGGTTAGGCTATATATAGAGCCCAGGAATATACGTCCACGCCATTTATAGACTCCAAAATAACCACCGTTACTCTGTTTTTGGTTACATCATAGTTGTATATGTTTAGCAATTGACTCACCTTGTGGAAATTCCATATGAATATCATGTGTAATTCACAAGTCATATTGTATTTAAGAAATGTCAATTTTACCTCAATAAGAATTTTTTAAAAATTTCAACGTCCAGTTTTCATTGCATTCTCGAAGAATTTGAAATCCGAGAAAATTCATTGGTTTATTGATAAAATATGAGATTTTAAAACACATTGCAATATGAGAGTGAAATAAATGTTTGGGCTTATGACCATACTCCCTTCTGGACTAAGTCAGGCCCTTGCCTTCAGAACCCCTACTGAGTACAGGTGAGGACAATTGCAGGTACACTTGGTGATGTGGCGTGTTGTGGGTGGTGTGGCAATCATCGACAAGAGGTGGTGCACAACGTGGTAGATCACCAGCGCGGTCCAGTCATAGTTGTTCATGTACCGCACGTGATAGATGTGTCGGCGATGTGGCACACGTGTTTAGCGCATGACGCGTCTGTTTAGTCTATTATGACTCGTTCATGTGTCCTTTTAGACTTTTTGACACAATTGTTGTTTCCCGTTTAGACCATTCTTCCTTTTGAAATAAACTCTTCGATATGACTTACATAACGAGTCTACTCAAGAGACTTACAAAAATTCACCTTCGGTCCAAGCTTCGGAGGGTCGAGACGTGATTTTTGGTTGTTACTCCACAACAGACTTAGACAATCATTGAAGTCTCATGTATCTCCATACTAAATTATAAATTTCGAGGGAGTAATAAAAAATGGTGACATGTAGTATGTTATATAAATTATTTTATAAAAAATTTATGACAAGTTTTATACAAAATTTGGTATTGAAAATTGCAATTTAAATTCAAACAAATAGATTAGACATATATAATATCGCTAACCTTTCATGAATTTATAGCATAAGATGTTCATCATGTAAAGATCACATTACAAACATTTTTATTGTCACAAATTTGAAATGATTTCATTTATAACACAATTGATAATATGAACATAGTTATCTTCTTGGTCTGAGATTATCTCTTATTTTAGAAGATTCCAACACAAATACAATGCATGAGTAACTGCATAACTGATATTATGTATATGCATATTAAAATAAAATTTAACAATCTCATGTCATTAGAAATTCTAACACTACTAAACAATCCAATACTACATTTAATTCACTTTTATAACTGTGTACAATCCAAATTAAAATTACACTACTTTAGTAGGCATTACATCATGTGGGTACACTGACATTGTATGCCTTTAGGAGGAGGTTTACTACTCCTAAATGAATAAATGTAAATTATATCAGTCAAACATATTTGGAAACAACATAACATTAGAAGAAAACAAAGGTGTCTGGCATAGAAATGGAGGGTTCAGCAACTGTTTTTCAGATTAACTTACTTGAACAGTAAAATATCCATCCCGGAGGCTTCCGCAAAGAATTATCAAGAGAAGAGCAACCTGCCAGCCGCCTTGCTTGAATGACAACAGCTACTATCAACACAACGAAAATGGATGAGTTGTGTTAGTCTTCTCAACACATATATAAAATAAACATCAACATTGTTCCATGGATGCACATCCTAGGATAGAGCCACGAGCTGACCCATACATAGGCCGGATTTCCCTCCATTCCAACGGCCTAACTGAAGGATCGCACACCCTCACCAGACCCAACCTCACTATGTCAAACCTTCCAGCTCCTGCTGCTTCCCACTTTAGAACCTTCCCTCCCAACACATACAGTTCGCATCTCAATACAGCAAAACCATAACCGAAGGCTCCCAAAGCCCGGGAGTGGCCCGGAAGAACCACTGGAGGAACTGAACCCACATTGTACCACTCTCCCTTCTCATTATCCCTTGTTTTAATCAAGCTCTCACCCCAATCAACTACAGTGTATACCCGATCATCCACCATCACCTGGACTGCAAATTGCATCGCTTTTGAGAAAGGCCAGATGTCCTCAACTGTGCACCATTTTCCAGTTGATGGACTGAAGACTTCAGATGTGTTCTGCTCTGTCCGGCCCACCTGTTCACTCAGAACATGAAAGTTGCCTTTATATGCTAAGCCTAGGCATTCCATCTGTGGGCTGGGCATTGGTGGCAATTCTTCCCATCTGCAAAAAATTTGTTCAGTTCAACTAAAATAAAAATACAATCCTTACCTCAAATATAAAGAACGAGGAAAACATTGCTCTCTCATTTCATTTTGAAAAAGAAAATTAAGTGATTGGGAACTGAAAGAATTATTATAGGAATAATTCATCGCCAACTTCCAAACCAAAAAGAGGGAAAGGCCAATAACAAAAAAAAAAAAAACAAGGCGTGTGCAAAAGGCATTATATATCAGAATGAGTAAATAACAAAGAAAAAATGTCATAGTAGCTCAAGGAAAATTGTCTTATAAAGATAATTTAAATATATTACACTAGCATGTTTGACCAAAATGACCTCATCACAAACAATACTGTCCTATATCACAAGAACTTCCTAGATATAATTGTTAACAAATTCAATAAGCGGCCCTCAGAAGATTGTCCCTCAAATAACAGCCTATTGCAGGAAAGAAAATAGATGTATCAATATCAGGATGATAAAAAGACAAGAACAATGTTCACACGGAAAAAACTTATTCAGTCATAATATAAAATGAGTTTGAATGTGGTCATACTTCATCTTTGAAAAAATGAAAGCACAAAAAAGAAAATTTGTATATTCACAAAATCATTGCCAGTAGAAGCAAACTGTTCACTGCAAAAGCAAATGTGTTGCCTATCGTAATGCTGAATGGTCTAATCAAGGTGTGCGTCAATTAACAAAAGGACACGAAATTCAACCAAATATAAGTTTCACTATTAACAAATCACAAAACTCATACTTAAAGTCAAATTTTACAATAGTTTTGATGTGATGAGTATTAGATTCAAACAAACAAACCAAAAAACAATACAGTGGAATAACTAAGCCAGAAGTAGGGAGCAAAAGGGTATTTTATGGCAAACTATTTAAGTGCTGAATCAAGGAAGGTAATAGATCATTTAAGAAAATCATCATCTATATGATTGATTAATCAAGTAGTAAACTTTGGCAATTTTTATTTCAGTTTAAAAGAAAAAATTGTGCATTAACAATCATCAGTGGCAGCAAAAACAGGTGATTCATGGGATTCTAATAGGTCATCAGCACTTAATAAAATCGCTAATTGATTGAACAGCCACCGCATGCAATAGAAAAATAAAAGCTCAAATCACAACAACGTAGTATAATTCATTCTTACAACTTTATTCTTTTATTTTGACCATCCATGAATCAATTTTTCTAACTTCCTTAGAAGTGGAAATGCACCAGCAAATGATTAGTAATTTAGTCGTAAAAACAAATGAAATTTACAGTTACTGATTAGTTCAATTTGTGATGTGATTGCCCAAGAAAAATATCGTAATTATGCACATGAACTCACTTGTCAGTCATTGGATCATAAACCTCGGCAAAAGACAGCCCCCTCGACCAAGTTGAGTTCCTCCCCCCAGCAACATAAACCTTGCCAGAAATAACACTGCATGCAAAGTGAGACCGTGGTGTTTGCATACTTGCTAGAGTAGTCCACTGTTTTCTGAAGGGATCAAATTGTACGACCTCATTTGTCACAGTGGGCTTCAGGTGAGATAAAGCTGGGTCATTTGTTACATAGCACCCACCAATCACGAGAAATTGATTACGAACACATACACAAGAAAATCCATAGTGCTGTCTGTCATCAGCCCTTAAAATCTTTGGCAGGGGATGCCATATATTTGCTTCAGGATCATAGGCAGCCCATAGGTTGTTAGACCTTTCTGTCAAAACGAATAGCCAATCTCCGCACCATCCCTCCCTTGCTTTATAGTTCCCATAATCCAATCCCCGGATTAAATCTCTCCACCTTTTACAGACAGCTTCAAGTTGTCCATGGTATCCATGTGACACCCTCGCCAAACATCTCAGACCCAAATCATCTGGCAGTCCAGGGATTATAGGCTGGCCAGAAACAGACTCCCTAAAGTGCAAAAGTTAACATTATAAAGTGACCAAAAGCTCAAGAAAATATGTAAAACAACTATAGTCGGTTTACAATGTCAAATTCAGCATAGTGCAAACAAGATTTCAGCAAACCAAGCACCACAGTAGCATTTATCATTACATTCACAAAAAAAATTCTTCAGTGGTTCCAGACACCATTAAAAACTCAAGAGCCCGTGTAAATTCTTAACATAAGAAGCACAATCCAGAGCTCAATTGTTGTAACATGTATCTCAAAACACATCAAAACAGACGAGACACATTTTTGAAGAATATAAACAATTTAAACAAAATATTTGCACGGGTGACTTACATCGTCTGACAAATACAGAAGGTTGTGATCAAATCAGTGGATATGGCTTCTGGCTGGTGCTCCTGGAAGAAGCTTGAAAATTAAACGAGGAACAGAACAGAGAGAGAAGCATGAGAATAAAATACTAATTGACAGGGAACAGAGCCAGCATTGATTGAAGACAATCTCACCTCGGGACAGATTGATTTGGCTGAAATTGTCCGCAATACTTAGAATTCGATTTTGGCCCTAACCTAACCTAATAGGTGGAGGAAGAAACAACCCATTCGATCGGCAAAGACAGTAGACGCAGAGTCACATACAGGCCCTCGTCGTTCGGAAAATGAATTCAAGAATTTGGGAGATAATTTTGAGTCGCAGCCGTAGCAATGGAAGCTGATTGATGCAAGTCTAAATGAATGTGGAAGGGAAAAATAGTTTTGGGTAATTACGGATAGCCCGTACTTGTAACTTAAAACATCTACGCGCATGAACTTTACCTTATTACATTTAAATCGTATAAACTTTGCATTTAACAGTTTTATAGTTTTACTGTTAGTTTCACTGTTAGTTTGACGTGAAAAGACTAATATACCATTCAAGTTTACTTAACCAAACAAACTCTTAAGATATTAAATTATAAATAATTAAAAAATAATGGGATAAAGGTTTTTTTAGTACCCA
>JAYMTH010000573.1:0-19811 GCA_036897465.1 Pelargonium australe
TGTCTAAATTTTTTGGCCCAAAATGAGTGTCATGTTTCTATTTTTAGGTTATTATATTGTTGTTTTTCCATGTTACCCTTATCACTTATGCACATAGGCAGATCTGCACATGGGGTGTAGGTGGAAAAGTGAGGGTAATATTGAAAACACACTAAATTATCTAGTAATTCTTAACTTTTACAAAAAAAAATAAAAATAAGACACTCATTTTAGAACGGAAAGAGTACTTTTTAAACTCTCGCGAGGCAACCTCCTTGATGATTGTAAATTATATATACACACATATAATTGCCGATAAAAAAAGTTCATTGCTAGATAAAGAATGAAAAATTGTGATAATCTTAAATCATATACTTAGACTCAATCAGACGGTGTTCATAAATAAGTTACTTACAACTACTAATGTTACTAATGTTAGGTATGTCACGAATTTTGGAGAATGATGAGTTATCAAGATATAATTTGTCATCATATTTATAAGGAGTAAGATAGGTTCGGAAGTTCATAAATTATATAGATCACGACGACTTGTGGTTCGTGTTTGATCTCAGATATAAAGAACAAAAAATAATGGCACACATGAGTCATTCACCAAAAATTGACTCGCTCAAGTCTCACAATTTGGGACAGTACGTGTGACAACACTTTCATGGATTTTCTCACAAACTGAGTAACAATCAATCCACATTTTTATGCAGGAAACAATTTTACAAACCATTGACAGAGACTCAACTTACAACACACATAAAACAAACTGCGCAACTTACAACGCACGCAGAAGTGAAGTACATATAGAGCGACATTACAATTCGGGAAATAAGTAATAAGCTGAAGTATTAAATTCAAGGTCGTCGAGGAAATTTGGAGAAGTCTGGGGGTCTTCGCTGCATATAAGCTGCCTTCCCCTCCTTACCTTCATCCGTACCATAAAATATGAGCGTTGCGTTCCCACCAAGTTCCTGTATGACATAAAATATACGGGACTTGAGCAATGTGGATGATGACAACCCCGAGCAATGGCATGGCCCAAAGCTACATGATTGCAATCTTGCAGGTAATATATGGGTTTATGCTAACTAGACATAAGAAGATACCTGGAGTCCAGCATGGCCATCGTCAACAGCATTAAGAGATGCTTTAAGCACCCGAATAGCAGTGGGGCTGTTTCTAAGGATCTCTCGACACCATTTGACTGTTTCTTGCTCCAAATTATCGAGCTGGATAAACGTAGAAACATATTTCACATAAGGTTGTCAATCAACGGGTTAGCTGAGTGAGCATAGGTATAAAGCACATGGTTTTGTTATATAACTTCAAGACTCTCAATTTTTATACGCATCAATTCCATGTTTCATGTGTATCATAAGTCATAAGTCATAACTATAGCAATAATATTCACTTGACATGTCAGGAAACACAATTGACCAATTGAAGGGCTGGAGACTAACTTATCCTTAATTTTACAAAGACCGAAAATATGGTTAAGAGGACACTCATTTTATGACAAGAGGGAGTATATGCAAGCATGTAGCACAGAAAAAAATGGAGGGAGAGAGGACATAAGGTAGATGAAATAATCAAAATAAACTCACAGGAACGACCACATTGACAAGTCCCATTTTCTCTGCCTCAGTGGCTGAATAAAACCTTGCCAGAAACCACATTTCACGTGCTTTCTTAGGGCCAACCTATTCCACCAAAAGCAGAGTATGTTTAAAACATATCTGAAATAAGACACATCACATTATTTTTTGAAATGCTTACCAAACGGGACATGATGGAACTTCCATAACCAGCATCAAAGCTCCCAACCTACCATATACAACATATTTGAAGTGAATATAATCTCATCAATAACAAAAGTGCCTATTTACAGAGACAAGATTCAAAATTTGGTAGGACAAGAAAAATAATTTATGAGTTCTATGGTGAACTTGTGGTCAGATTGTAAGAAGTGTAGTTAGTTGAAGTGATAATGTCATGTGAACCGTTTCATGCTAGATCAACTATGGACAACATTTGCAAATGAAACTCCAAAATCTTAAGAAAATACTAGCAAGGTAAAGTAAATAAGCACCTTAGGACCAGTTTGTCCAAATATAGCATTATCTGCTGCAATTGTTAAATCACAAACCATGTGTAGCACATGTCCTCCCCCAACAGCATAGCCAGCAACCTGGTTTGAAATCGAGGAAATTTATAAACCACAAAAGGTGAAGTAAAACATATCTAATCTCGTACTCAAGTCCCGCAAGTAGATTTAGACATCAAAAACAGATACCACGTGTTGAAACCCACTGTTGTTTAGACAATGACATGATTTACAAGAATATAATAGTGAAAACTTCCCGGCTTATCACTGAGTAACTATAGAGAACTTCAGTAAGAGCAAAGACCCATAGTGGGATTAACAAGAGCATACCATTGCAATCACTGGTTTTGGAAGACGTCGAATCTGCACCTGCATAATGACAAAAGGGAACAAATGAATACGATACATATAACAATATTAAACAACAACAAAAATTGCTGCCATTAAGGTTTAAAAAGAGAATTCCCAAATAATAAGTTTTGACAACCAAAGACCATATCCACATATGAGGTAGACATAGTATGCAACTACGTGCAGATCAAACAAATACCTCAAAGATCATACTGCTAAACTACATACCTGCAAATCTAGAACATTAAGACGACCAAAATTTTCATAATCAGCATAACCATCTGTTGTTCTTAATGCCTGATCACCACCACTACAAAATGCCTTGGTCCCCTGCATCAACATTTTTTGGTCAACGTCATCAACAAACCAAACCAAGCCCCCACCAACAAGACTTCCAATAGCAATTAAGGGCAATAAATATCATACAAACAGATACACATAGATTTGCATAACAATACAACAGTGACGACCAACTATAATTTATCAGAGCTACCTTTCCGGTAAGAACAATGACCCCCACAGAACCATCATCCCTGGCATCATTGAATGCGCGAATGAGCTCCTTCACTGTCTGTGGCCGGAAAGCATTTCTTTTCTCTGGTCTGTTAATAGTAATCTGGAGAAAAAACGTAAAACCAGAAGTGATAATCAAGCAAAGCAAACTCAAATTCACTTAGTATTTTCATCGAACACCTAAGCAGCAATAACAATTACCTTAGCGATTCCCTCGTCCACAGCCTTCTCGTAAATAATATCAGTGAACTCTATCCCAGACTCATCACTAGCGATTCTCCAAACCACTGGATGATTCGGAACCTCCCCGTGCACGCGGTGGTAGCTGTCGTTCATGGAAGAAGCATTGCCAAGCTCAATTGAAGCAGAATTGGAAGAGGAGGAAAATGAAGGGACAAGATGGTTGGCGACAGAGGACATTCTTCTTCTCGCGGTGCTGAGGTCCTTCTCCTCCATTGTTGGCGTTGAAGGAGCTCGAAATCGTCAGAGGTTGAAGAAATTTTGCTCTGGTTTACAGAGAAATTGAAGTCGAAGAAGACATGGTGAAAAGGATAGGAAGCCATAAGTTTATGGCTTTTATAGTTGAGAGAGAGAGAGAGCCAGAGGTTGAAGAAGATGGTGGTAAGAATTTGTCTGAATCTGACTTGGAGCCATTGGATAAGATAAGGCGATCACAACCGAAGAAAAGGAAAACGATGATAAAAACGGTGCGTTTTGCCAGTGGCACGGGAGAGCGATGTCGTTTCAACAATTGAACGTATGGATATTGAGTATTGAATGCAACGACATGTCGTTTTACCTTTTGGACTTGAATTCGTTTTCGCAGAAGAAGCGCGAAGAAACCTAGCATCATGTGAATCCAGATAATGGGTACTCAACTTTCTCATCTTCTTCTTTTTTTCGATCCAAGGAGCTTGGTCTTGAGAACGCTATGTTTGATGGAGCATGTGCAAAATTTAGGCTTTTGGTGAGCTCAGATCGGTAAATATTGTGCTTCAATTTTGTGCACCTGACATTATTTACTGCACTTATTTGTGAAATTATCATTATCTGCTTGAAATTTGGTAATGGCACTGCAATTGCTCACATTTGGTGTAAAGGGTCTTTTGGTATTCTGAGTAATTGGTGAATTGTGAAACTGAAGTTGATAATTTGATCATTTTCTATTTCATCACTATCTTAGGGTTCCTAATTTGATAAATGTGATGATGAAATTTTGATAATAACTGTAATGTAAGGCACAATTAGATAATTACTGTAATTTGATTGTTCTTACATTACGATGTGCAACTAAGAATTAGGGGTATGCGGCTAAATTCCGGACTATGCAAGTTTTGCTATTCAAAACTATATCATGTATTCCTGGGTTCAAATGGGTCTGGGGAAGTGTTGTTCCTAGTTTCACAATAGATAGATTGGTTAAAGTTCTTATGCTTGTTGTTGTATAGATAATTACTTTCCTCATTGGCGAAAGAGAGCAAAAAAGAAGAGGTACTTAGGCTTGGTTTTGTAAACGATAAGTGATTCACATTAGTTGGTTCTGCTTCATTCATAATTATTGTATTCTCTTTGATGACCATGATACCTAGAATTCTAAATGTGTATTGAATTATAAACGATGATAATTTTATTTAACGTCTAGAATCAAGCACATGTATACTATCTTACAATCTGCCATACCAACAAGGATCCCTTATAATCTACTATAGGACTCTGACTTAAAGCACATACCGTATACCCTCACACTAGGAACCAATATAGTAAAGAAGAATTCCTATAAACTAGGACAACCAAAATTTACATGCTTTACCTAACTAGATAATGGTGTGAAAGGGGTCAAGAAGGTCATGCCGACCACACAAGTAAATACACCATTAATTATATGTAGCTCAAGCTCAACAGATATCATGATCAGACTGAACTCTGTTGCTTGTTGGCTTTCCAATCTGCAAACAATCAATTGGTGGGACGGTTGGAGTGCTCAACTCACCAAAGGTCTTCCAGCAAAAGGGATCATACATGTGATATTTTTCTTGCAGTGGTTTCAGTTCAATGGTGGTTAGAGTGACATCTACACAAGGCAGGTTGTCACTGCAGGCAAAGTGTACGGGTTTCACTGTGTATGTCCCTCTAATTTTTTCATAGGTGATTCCTGATAGAGCCACTGCTGATGTTTGATTCTTGCATGTGGTTTTATCACAGTAGAATTGGTCGATCACAATTGGAAGTTGTACTTCAGAAACTTGAATGTTTGAGAACATTACACCCTGGACAGAACCCGATCCACCCTGCACGTGTAGCAATAGAAAATGTAAGAGATGAAAGTTGATCAAGTCTTGCATTGATAGCAAGTTGGAGGTGTTTAGTTCGCAAAGAGCATAAGACTGGACCCAGTTATGTCTAGCATTCATCAATAGTTAAAGGTGGCAAAGAACTTAGATTGTATTCTAAAGCTCAGCATGTGGAATTTATGTTATCTCATACCTGCCACGTCTTGATTCTGACACCATTCATTGTGTTCTGCATGATGACGTCTCGGACAGTGATGTTTGAGACACAAGCTTTGGTGTTATACCTTCCTAGACTTCCAATGCTGATTCCATGCCCCGGACCACAGTTCACATTGTGTACGTATACATTTGAGCATCCAGTCTGTATAGATATACAATCATCTCCTGCACAAATCATAAGAATTTAGGAGCTTGTTTTAGGCTATACTAAAGCACATACTCCTCTTTCATGGCCAATTTATATGTTAATCTTACAAGCGTCAAATTTATTGCTGATTCCTTGTCTATATTACATTAAAAAAATTAAAGTTTTGTTCTTGTTAGCAGTCATAAAAAGCATTTGGTTTCTACAACATAATTTTGTTTATTATTGTATTTTCGTTTATATTGTTATTTTAGGCAGGCCTCCATCTAAACATAAATAAAGAAGGGTAGAAAGGAAAAGAAGCAGATTCTGTAGTTGATGAAGACAAAAGAACAATTATAGAGATAAAACAAAAGACCTCTCTTGTTGCCTGTAGGGTAGGGAACCTAATCCTATATTGGATGGTCTACTAATGATATAGGGTATACACATGTCAGATTGTTGGTAACCATGATATTCAATTTGTGGTGGGCGGCCTGTGCCATGTGTCAAATTATGAGTGGTCGGACTGGGATGATGAAGCAGAAGCATGGTTATCAGCAGGATAAGGTAGCCATGGTTTTTGAGGATTATAATCTATCACAGGTATCTCAATTATGTAAATTTTGTGTATGACTGATCGGTGCCTTTATGTTCGTAAGTTGTTACGGATTGAGTTATAACCAGCAGGTCTTATTTCTGTTTGTCAAGATATGATCTTGACTTGCAGGTCTTATTTCTGTTTGTCAAGGTGAACACTTGACTTGCCCATACCAGTTCCTGAAAGACTGGAGTACGAAAACAATGAAACTTACCGCAAGCAAGACTGGTGCTATGGATTAGCACATCCTTGGAGTTCTGTAAGTGGATCCCATCCGTGTTGGGGCTGTCACCGGGAGATGAGACGGTTAAATCATGGACCACAACTCCCATGCAGTTGTCAAACTTGAGGTGACACTGTTGACTGTTTTGAATTGTTATACCAGTGACCGTCACATTGAAACTCCCGTAGAACCTTAGTGCCTGCGCAACAAAAATTCGACATCTATGTTAATTAATCAGTTTCACGAATGACGGTCAAGAAACACAGTTGGAATTTTTGTTATTTTGAAGTGGTCCTTACAGTTGGTTTGATGCTTGGCATTTTCCCACTGAGCTCGTTTCTTACCTGCCACATAATTTCAGGAGAAAGCACCAATTAGTTTCATATGATCAAGAAACCAAATGCAGGGGAAATTCCTATAGGCTACAGAGTAATTTGAGATAATTACCGGCGTTGGCGGGTTCTTTCCTTCTGTGCTGTTTAATGGAACAATGAGTTTTTGTTCATGTTTTAGTTCAGCGTCAAAAGGATCGTCAAATCTGGAATTTTGTTGCCACCACACTGAGCCTCCTCCATCAATGACTCCTTTCCCCTGAACTGTAATTCCTTTCAGTTTTGTGAACTCAAGCCATTGCAGCAAGCCTTTACCCCACGCGCTCGGGTAAGTAGGAGCAATAATGGTACCATCCAGCTGAAAGTTTTCATATATCTCTGTAAGTTTTTGTAATCCATAATAGCTAGGAAACTACCATTAATTTGCTGGAATAGGACATTGCAAAACCAGTTTTGAAGTTGATTTTAGTTCTTTACCTGAAAGACTATGTTTGCTGCGCAGTAGGGACCAGAGAACGAAATGGGTCCTACGAGGAACTGGTATTCTTCTGGGACCATGATGGTTGATGCCTCCACTTTACAAGCTGATGCCCATGCAGCTTGGAATGCCTGCGATGCACCATAACATCACTATTAGTATTTTACAAAGCATTTCAAGTAAGTAACTATACTCATGACCCGTATAAGGTTGTTGTTAGTTTTGTGCAGATATACATACATAACTGCATACCATACTCCTATTATTATATGATGCCTGTGACCAAACTGCCGCAACGAGAATCAATCAATTATTTTGCATGGTCCCCACCTGGTGAGTCCTTCTGTTGTTCTTTTTATTTTTCTATGTAGTTTATTTTATTGTATGTTTCTGTTGTGTGTTGCCTAATGGGCCGAACTACACGTTAGGGTAGCTCTCCCTCTTTTCCATAACCCTTCTCCACCCCCACCCAACAAGATTTGAACTCACAGCCTCTACTACAAAAGTGTGATGCTTGAACCGTTGAGTTGTTCCTATGAAGACACTACTCACGACTTAACAAATATACTTTCCCTATGACCTTGTTTCACACTCAGAAACAACTTAGCCTCTTAAGTTACATATAAAATTTATGGGAGCAAGAAACACCGCATATATAGGACTACTTTCACTTTGCATTATTTGTCAATTCTTTTACTTTTTAGTGACGATAGAGACCTAAGATGCTAATTGAAAACCCATGATTGCATCAAAAGAGATGGTTGGTGGACTCATTGTTTCGGCTACCAACCAAAATTTACATTATCCTAAAACTTCCTTAAAATTTTGTTCATTAAAACTAAAACTTGAAGCTATAAACACATTTCTAACCATGTTCTATCTTTACCGAGCAGGAACTAACAAGAACAGGGAGTTAAGTTAATTACCGTTGTGTCATCAGTCTGTCCATCACCCTTGGCGCCAAAACTCAGGACATTGAATATAGTAGCCTGCGAGGTTGTAGGGGTGTCGTCAATGGGGTTTGTAGGAGGCAATGGAGCAGCTTTGTGAGAAGGCGCCGGCGCCGGAGTTGGAGATTTAGGTTTGGGCTTGGATTTGTATTTGTTCCCTCCACCATGTTGGTTGTGACCACTTCCATGACTCTTTCCTTTTTTCTTCATCAAAGAAGAAGAAGAAGAAGCACTTCCTCTGTGCCTATGCCCTCCTCTCCTTGCATTGCAAGACTCAAAATTGGAAGACCAAACAAGCAATGCAATGAGCAACACAAATGTGAAGCTTCTCAAGCTAAACCCATTATTCATGGTGTTTTAGTGAATGTGTGAGAGAGGAGAAGATGAAGAAGAAGAGGAGGAGGAGATGGTTGTGTTGTGTTTGTGATGATTGTAAATGGATTGCTAAAAACAAGTGGTGGTTGAGTTTAAATAGAAAGAGCAGAGGACACATTCTACTATTAGGAGTGAGGGACTTTTTCATCATCATACAATACTATATGGCATTTATGTTTTATTCTCTACATTTAATTAATTATCCAATTCTCTTTTTGTGAACTTTGGTTGGGATTTTTGTGTGTAGCTTGCCATGAGAGAGGGCCCACTTTTGCCACATGTCCATGCATGGTTGCATGGTGGTTGGCCAATGCAGCTCTTTGCATCCACATAGTTCATCAATTTTATCACTAATAGTACACTACACATTCAAAGAATTTCTTTTTTTGAAAAAAAAAAACTTTATTAAAACTTTTTTTTTCTTTCTTGGTAGTCCCTATATTATATATATCAACTAGAACACCAATTTGAATTTATTTGTAATTTTCTTATTGATAGATTCTATCCTTTTAAATTGCACCCACACCCCCATGTATATGAACTTGAACACCAAAGTTTTTCAGAATTTATTTTATAGTTTTTCCTATTTGTAAGTCAAGTTAATTTATATTTCAAAAACTATATATTTGCTGAAATTCAATTAAAAAATAGATGTGATAAAAAAAATAAGAAGAAGAATTTGAAAAAAAAGAGAGCCAATAAAGAGAGGAGAGGACACACGTGAATGGGTGTATATAAGTGTAAGGCAGTGATTACAACAGCTCTTTTATGGTCACATGCAGCTTCACGGGCCTCACTTCCTTCTCTTTTCTTCTGCTTTGTCTTCTTGATCTTCACCACCACAACATGAACATGACCATCCATCAATAGCAACACCAACTCAATCTAGCTAGAACTCACAATTCGAGTTTCGGAAAAACTTAAACCAAACCCGACTAAAAAAAATTGTGGGTCAGATTACTCGTTCGAATTTCAGATGTTTGCGTCTTAATTCAGTTACAAATTACACCGAGGCATGTTGGGCCAAACAATTGATGCGCTTTGGATTTTCTTTGAGGTCTTAAATTCGAACCTCTTTGCTGACGATATGGAATGAGATTTATGGGGTTAAAAGGAAAACTAACAACCAACATGGTGACATTCCCAATAGGAAGTGAGAAACCCTGACATTTATAAACTTACTGTTCCGTCGCTTATAAAAGAAAAATTCAGTTACAAATTACATTTTACAAAATCTAATTGTTTTCACTATTTTGATTAAATTACGGTTTGAACTTGAGTTTCTAATTGACCCAGATTGAGCTAGCAACAGAATTGCATGCATCATATGGTCTCTGAGCTACCTGTTTATTAGAGTACTATTTTTGGATTTATTTTTAGTGTATGGTACTAATAATAACTCCAAATTGAAAACCTCTTACCATTTCTGTACAACATAAGCCCATGGTTTTGCACTTTTGCTTGCATTTTTTAAACATGGAAAGTTTCTGTTTTCGTACCAAAAATTTAAAACTGCAAGTGTACCTAAAATTGCCCATCGTCCAACCAACAATAAACACCAAATTGGTAGCATCCAATTCTTTTAAAATATAGGGAAAAAATGGTTTACTTCATGTCACATGTTTTATCCCTGTGCGCGCAACAACAAACAAAAGATTCAAGTCGGTAAAATTTTCATTACAATGTGCACTAATAATTTTGAGATTAATCTATACTTACATTTCTTTTAACATTTTTTTTAGGTGAAATTTTATTTGGGATCCAAAATCAAATTAGTTTTAATATCACGTTAAACTAATGGGTTGTTCGCAACAACTCTCCTCTTTTTACCTTTTTCCGGGCATGCTAAGTAGGGGGAAAACAACTTCTACATAAAAATTATTGTACCTCATTTCATGAAGAAGCAAATGTTTTAAGTCTTGGCAAAAAAAAAAAAAAAAAAAAAAAAAAAAAAAAAAAGAAGAGGAAAACATAAAACAAACCAAACAAATGAGGAGGTCTACCAAGCAAATAAGGAGTCGACCGATATATATCACATACTAAATTTTAAAATACATTTTACTCATATTTCACTAAACATTCTACAACATTAAAATACTACATTTTACTCAATCGACTTATGGACAATTTCGTAACAAACATTAAACTCCAACTCCAAAATTTAACAGATGTGGAAGACTCAACTAGCTAGTATATCAAATGGCGATGCATACTTTCTTTCGATTTGAGGATACTTACATATAAATTGAACAAAAACGACATAATAAAACCTCATAATGTGAATAAGTGAATTTAAATTGAAAGCATCACCTTACAATTAATTAATGAATTCAGATAAGTTTTGAAGATATAAAATTGATGAAATGATGATGAGAAAGGAATAGATAATGAGGAGAAAGTGGTTGGAATTTGGAATTTGGAATTGTTAGAGTAAAGATGAGGCCTCAGGGTGAGTCTGTTATATATATTCCGTTAGGTTGCTTTCATGAAATATATATATGGATATGAATGAGTCCATATCCTGTTATATTATATATTTACGAGACTGCCACTGTAGTAGTAGTATATGAATTCATGCATAGCCATTATTAGCCACATGCACACCTCATTTTCATCATCCTCTTTAAGTATGGGGTTTTTATCTTTTGAGCTCTTGACCTCAGTTTCTGTGTTCATGGCTTGTCCCTCTCCTCCCACATATTTTCTCTTCAAACAAACAAAACTTATCTTTCCACCCCCATGCGATGTAGTCTTGGTGATGACCCAATTCTTTATCTATCTGAATCCGATAAATGAGCTTAATTACACGTTAACATATGTTTATCCGATCTAGCTAGAGACAAAACTCATTTTCGATCGTGAGTATTATAGTGAAAATTATTCATATATTGCTCTCGATTTCGATCCCCATAAACACACTTATTGAGAGGGGTGATGAGTCATAAACTTTAACTAAACCCCAAACTGGATTAAACTAGCGGTTTATAGCAAAATAAAATAAAATTATTCATATAATTCGAGATACGAGTTTAATTAATTGTAGTCTTAATAATTAAGATCCATTCTATTATTTTGATGAATAATTGTCAAATTGTTGATGTAAAATTATCATAATTGATCGCCATAACGGAGTATGTGATTAGTAAATTTTTATTAGCCTAAAATAAGTTTAAACTTAACAAGTACTTAGTGCACATTATAATGTATGAGAATAACTATTTATGTATGTCGACTTATTGTTTTTTTGCTCAATAAAAAGGAGTTCATTTAATTTACAATGTATATATATATATATGTTTGTCTCATGTGTGTGATACAATCACCACACAGGCAAATCCCGATGTCTCCACTCTCCAGTACCTGAGGACGAATAGAAACCACACACAATTATATTTATTTATTATTATTGTCTTATATATTACTATTATATATATTTTTTATAAAATAAAAGTGAATAATTAATTTCCAATTTGCTTTTGCATTGCTGATGAGTTTGTTTGATTGGAGAGTACAAGCTTCTAAAGCCGTCGTTTTGTGAATATTCAATTACTTGCTCTCGTGACCCTTTTTCTTTTAAGTCCACTCGTGATTGAACTCAATTCCATGATGCGCACACAATTTCACAAATACTACTAATCATTATTATTTACTACTCTATTATTACTTACAATCTTGCTTCTTTTTCTTTTGCAATATATACACTTGAGTTCATGGCCCAATCATTCTTCCCACATTGTGTGTCCCGCCATCTCTTCGCTATCACCTTGGTACACGTCCATGGATTCCTAAAGCATGCACAAGAGAAGCGCGCGTTTAGCGGAAGATTCAAATGTGTGCCCGAAATGAGAATCTGTTATGCGGGATTCAAACCGTATCTCGCTAGGGTAGACTAGAAAGAAAATCACAATGTAAGAAACGATATCCTCTTTTTTTTACCAAGAATGAGTACTTATATTGGTTGTTGAAAAAGTGGGATCCGCTTTGGGCTCATTTGGATGCTTGAGTCCTAACCTCACGAGAATGCCGTTTTTAGACGTCGAAAGAGTTTGAAATCTTCTACATGCTTTTAAAGCATCTCAAAGTGGAGTGGAGCGCACACCGCTTTGTGTAGCATACAAGTGTCCTAACTAGTAACGTGGGATGATTGGTGTTGCATGATCTGCTTAGGCAAGGAGCGGTGTAGGTAGAGTTGGCAAATCGGGTTTCAGATTGGGTTTGAGTTTCAATTCTTAGGCTCAAATGTGCTTAAAAGTGCAGGTTTGTCTGACCTAATCCAAAAAATGATAAGATAAATCGACTCGAAAGTTGGTCAGGTCGAGTGTCTGGTGTCCGCGGGTTTAGAGACCAAATTGTCAGCACTAGCTGGAAGTGACTCGACGAGGCGCAGATCTTGAAGGCAGGATATCCTTAGAGTTGACCTGAATAAATTAAATGTCTCTTGTATGAAGATGTAATATCTTATTTTGACCTTGTACCTCCTCTTGTGGAGACTAAGTGCAAAAGACCTTATAGGTAATGAGTTCCTTTTAGCCTCATTAGTTAGATATAGAGAACATCGCGGGCATAGGGAGAATCAGTATAGAAGAACATGTCAAAATGAAGAATGGGTAGGTAGACCAGGTCAATCATACTTGATGTCTTGATCCAATTTTGACCACCCGCTTTATTCGACTTCTCCTTCATGTTTCCAATTTGGTAATATATGACGGATTTCATTGTTATCCTCAAGACGAAATCATACGTTTCTATTGTTGCTCCTGCTTCGTTGGAGATATATATTTAAGGCAATTTCGTTGTACCTGTAAATCTTTTTACTATATTTATGAATTCATTATAATTCACATGAATGATCCATATTTTTATTAATGAGTTAAACCAACTATCCATGAATTAAGTTGCACAATCAAACCTGAGACTCAACCCGACATTAGTTGTATCCTCATCTCAAACTTACAAATTCATCTCGTTTAGTCTGTCCCTCCTCTTATAGCAGTCAGCATGAATCCACATTAATTTGTGCACTAACTAAATAGGTTATCTAAAACTTTAATAACTAGCTAGAGTGGCTTCTAAATCTCAAAAAATTTGAAGCCAAATCTTCTAAACTATTCTACATAGTAGTACTAGTGGTGTGGAGATCTTGTTTTACTATAGAAATTACAATATGGAATGTCAAAAAAGTTTTCACTCAATGTGAAAATATTATAGAATGTATAGACTTGTACCTACGTACTTAAGTACTAACAAGTAACTAATTAAATATTTTGTTAGAGATTTTACTATTATTTTGTACGTACTAGAACTACTTCACAAAGCAAACAACAAAAACAATCACGGATGATTCTAGAATTTTCAGCCATAAAAAACATTAATAATTTGATTTCCATCCACTAACATTAAATTCATCTTAATTTTGGGATCTCCTTGTCGTTGGTGCTGCTTCTGTTTATGTGGCTATCAAACGTTGTGCTGCACGTGAATTTTCACCTTTTTTCTTTTCTTTTCTTTATTGCCTTATCAACATCATAACAACTAAACATTTATTTCAACATCACATAACTATTCTATTTTTGAAAACAATACTGAATTAATTTAAATTCACATCTCAAATCACTTGACTTATATAGGAATACATACATATATATGTACCATAAAAATATATAATTATGAATCTCGAGTCTAATTTAATCTTTCATCACAATATCTTAATAATGTCAACCTATATTTTTACTGTGTGGGGTTAACTGATAGAGATTGTTCCAATTTAACTTGAGGTTTCGAGTTTAAATATTAATGAATGTAGTTGTGTTAAAACTTGATAGATAGAGTTTTGTCGTATTTGTGGTCCTTCCTACCTTGATGTCGATCATATACTGATCACGAGCTCACTTTTATTTGACAAACATATAGTTAAGTACTTAAATACTTTGTTTCGGTGCTGATCGCGGACCTGTTCTCGTTTGACGAATAGAACTTTAAATACGTATTTAGATTATATAGGGAGCCTTGGAGATGAGTTTATTGAAAAGGTGATGAGATATGGAGAGAGCCAGCAATGGTGAGTTTGGAAAATATTCCAAAAGACAAGAAAGTGGTATTGTCATGTCCTCTTAAGGTGTGGTCTACTTGGTGACGCCTCCAATAACAAAATATATATTGCATGGCCTACAAAAATGCCATACATATCACGGATCCTTTTGAGTTTTGCCATAAATATATATTGTTTTTAGAGTGAGACAGAGACAATATTATATATACAATTGAACCAATAAAATTTCTCTATCACAGCTTGGGATTTCTGGAGCAACATGTTGAGGGCTTGTTGTTTGTATATTTTTCAGGTCACAAAACTCATCATGCTTACTCACTCCACAGTCTCCTATGATTAAGGGAACACCTCGAGTGGCACTGTTTCCTTTTTTCCCTTCCCTAGCTCCCAAAATATCATTTATGTCTTCCATAATCTCAAAATCCTTCACCTCCATTTGAGCTCTTCTACTATGTGTATTCAACATTTTCAGAATCTTAAAATTACTGCTCAAGCCACCCTCAATTTTTGCAAACATTATATTCTCTTTTACTCCTCCATATTTAAGACTGGCACTCTTTTTAACATCACCACCTCTACCATCTTCAATATATGAGAGAATGGGTATAATCTCTGGTAGCACTATGTACCTCTTACTGCCCACTCCTTGAAGATCAACCTTGTCCCCAAGGTTGTTGTAATTAAGACGATACCATAACATAAAAAATTTCAGCTCAAACCAGCTTGCCCATGCCTCATTTTCCTTACTAGCAGCCTCTAGTATTCTGTGCACCATATACAACATACTGCCAAAACTTCTTCCAAAATCAATAACTATTGCAGCAAGTTTACTCTTCCCTAACCATTTCAACAACTTCTCACACTTATGCCACTCGCAATTTTGCAACATTGTGCCAATTCCGGTTGGCCATGTCATCAACCCATTATTACATATCACCACCCACATTTGAATCTCTGATCTTGCAGCTTCAAGCTTCATATAAAATGTTGCAAGGTTATCCTCAAAGTTTGTGTTACCCTCAGTTTTCCTCATGAAACCAAACAACTCTCCATTAAAGTTACTTGACAAATTTTCCCACATCTCACTAATTTGTGAAACTAAAACTCTTGTAGGCATTTCTTCAAACTGGTTGGTGATATCCAAAACCTCAATCTTTTGTTTGAGAGCAAATAATTCAGTGACACTCCTCCTTGACTTTTCCTCAAACCCCTTTAATCTTTGACAGTAATCCTTATTACCAACCCTTCTATAAACTTTTAGTGTGCTTCCATACTTTCCTCAAACATTTCTTTAGTAATCATAATCTCATGATCATGGTTGGAATCCAAAGCTCCACTTTCCATTTGTTGAGGCATATTGTCAAACACCTGTTGTGCAACTTGATCTCCATCCTTGTGTGCATCTTCTACTTCTATTCCCGGATCATGAGACTACCTTGTTGCCACCCCCAATTTACTAAGGACGTCACTTGTTGGCATTTGATCAAACATGTGGTAGACAATTGATGCACCTTCACTTGTTTTGATCAAAATCTTCTCATTGCCAACCCCTTGAGCCATTTCATCAAACATTAGGTCTGCCTCCATGACTTCTTCACTTTGTTTACAAGAAAACAAGCCAGCTTCAATTCTCTCTGGCATTTTATCAAACAGGTTGGACTCAAGCATCTCTTTACACTCCCTGTTGTCTCCAAGTACAACATTAGCAACAATAGGAGCAAGAGTAGAAGATGAGTTACCTTTCAATTCCCTCAAAAGCTGCTTGATATCAGCAATATCATTGTTGTTCTTCTCCATGTAAGCTTTCATCACCTCTGTGTTGTTGTTGGTACCCTCTGAGTTTTTGGTGATATCCATCTGCATCCTCTTCATTCCATTGTTAATAGCTTGCACTTGTAGTTTGAGATCTGAAATCTCCTTCTTGGACATACCCATTTCTTCCTGCAACTTTGTTGTAGCTGGATTAGTGTTTCCCGCCATGCCTAGAACGATAGCTCTGATACCTTTGATAGAGTTCTTTTAATAAAAGATAAAATTGAGAGAAGAATCGAAGAATTTCAGCATAGAGAGAGCTGAATGAGGTAGAGAAGATAGAATAGAAGTAGAAGAATAAGAAGAAATTCAGAGAGAGAGATAGATAAAATTCAGTATATTGATCATTGATGTTGATTCATTACAGCTCTTCTCCTATATATGCTGGAGATACAAGAATTCCACCCTAATGGGCCTAGAAATGGGCTGATACTAACTAATTACATTGGGTTATAAATTTGGCCCATGTCACTAAAATGACCTGTATCAAATGCACTACTCTTGAAACGATCATTGTCCTCAATGATCACAAAATATAAACTTCTGTAACTGCAAATCACCCTCCATTTTTTGTTTCCACCAGCTTCATCCTCAACAATTTTGCCCAGCTTATAAGAACTCTTGTCGACCATGAAATAACACCAAGCCACTATCCAAATCTTGTGTTGCAGCCAATCGAGAATATTTCCAGAAGCCCGCACTTTTGGTGCCTCAAGATCATGAAACTTGTCCTCAATGAGCTTACAATGAACATGTGTTCTGCCATTGCTACTCCCATTTGGCTGTCACTGCTCACAACACATTTGAACCCTGTTGTAGCTAGTTGATTTGATCCCCCCTTGCTTTTGTATCAACACTCCGGGATTTCATGGATTCAGTGACCGCGTGGTAATAATTAGCATCTTTTCGACATAAAATGCTTCATTTCTCGTTTTCTTCCAACTAGTTCTGCCCGAATCCCTTTGATTCTTGTTGATTCATAATGAAAAAAAGACTTCCATTGTTTCATGCTTAGCAGCTACTAGCTTCATCTCTTTGAGGGTTAACTCACAAGTAGCATGACTTACACCAAGAATTATACCCAGATCCCATTACTTTCTCAACAACCCTTCAATTATAGAAGTTTCACCATTCAATCTGTTTGCAATGTCTTTCTCAATTATGTAGCAGCCCAACAGACTATACAATTGAAACAATAAAATTTCTCTATCCTAGCTTGTGTTTAGAATCATTCCTTTGCCTTCTCCTTGAAAATCAACCTTGTCCCCAAGGTTGTGGTATTTAAGCAAAAGCCTTATCTTGTACCATTTCTCATAATTTATTAATTGATCAAATGATGAGTGATGCATATAAGACAACAATATTCCCGGATCCCCTTCCCATTGTGAGTACAACTTACATTGACCATCTTGACAAGAATTTATCAACAGAATATCATGGGGCTAGAATTGGAGATACCATTGTTTCTGGTACAGAAGTTCCTATAAAAATGGGAAATGCCCTACCTTTGAGTGCGGATATGTCCCCTTCAAACACTTGTAGCACTCCAACAAGAGTTGCACACCCATTTCATTGTTACTCCAGTCTTGGCCTATGTTGCACGGATACATTCAACAAGCTAGCATACTCGTGTCCCGTAAGTTCCCAATACAGGTACGGTAAAATACGCCTCAAATACGTATTGATAAGGGACTCTATATTTACCATAATTTAAGTACAAAATATAGCGACTTAAATCACATATGAAGCAGAGAGAAATTAAAGAACACGCTTAATTATCTTTGGGTGGAAAGTTTACAGGAATGGAACACGCTTAATTCTAATTCTGAATTTATATGATTTACATATAATTATTAAAACTGATATTTCATATTTATTAATCATAGATTAGTTATATATATATAAATGCCCAATATATTTATTTATTTACTCATTTTTAGAAAATGTATTACAACGTACCGTATCTTAAATTTTATGAAAATTATGTGTCGCCGTGTCTGTATCGTGTCATATTGCGTGTCCCGTATTCGTATCCATGCAACATAGGCTCTCATTACAGCTCTTCTATATGTTGTAGGTATAGTACCATCACAGCTGAAAATTCTAACAAAATTGACCTTAAACTTGCTGACTCAGCAACTAACAATTCCTTAATCGAAAACGACATCACAAAATCATAAACGACAATTAAAATAAAAGAGCTCATATCAAATACTCTCAACTTGAAAAGATCCTTGTCCTCCAGGATCAAGTAAAAGACTGTGTTGCAGCAAACAAAAATGGCCTCCTCCTTTTTGCAAGATGGATCTTCATGAAGAGAAAAATCACAAACCATCCATGTTATTCTCCAAATCCTATGATGCCTGACATTGAAAGTTGCTTCCTCCACATTCGGGTTCTTTGTAAACCTCATCACTTTGATGTCCTTCAATCCGTCTTCTCGAGAAGGTTCATTGGTAATAACCTGTGACACCAACTGGCTCCAAGCTATAATCCAAATCTTGTGTTGCCTCTCATTGAAAAATTGCTCAGTCGAGCATTTAGTAGAATTGGCTTGTTCCACAATAAATTCAGAGTCAACAATATGAGTATTTTCCTTATTGACCAGTCTCCTCCAAACACCCCCTACTTGACCTCCTTGAGCAAGTCCATCACAAATATAAGTTATTTTTCTTCAACTCATATTTTGATGGTTGTCCTCCAAGGTTAAAACTAGCAATTTTCCCAATATCATCACTTCTAATATCTCCAATATATGAGCAAATTTGTCCATTATAACTTGTCAAATTGTCGAGTAAGAAATGATCCCCATAGCACCAATATATTCTCGGATACCATTGCAACTGTGATGACAATTTGACTTGATCCCATAGCATCCCATACCATAGCATGACAATTTGACAATCTTCCATGCCATAACATCTCAAAAATTGGTGACACCAGTTTGAAATAATGTTCAGCTGAAGTACTGAGGCAACATTTTTTACTTGTGATTGTTGTTACCAAGTCACGACCATATATTCCTTGATTCGTGCATAGAGACTTGAAAAAATTAGCTACAACTTCCCCTCTCGAATTGAACTCAGCAAGGCCAAATAGTGTAGTGATCTCACCAACAAAAGCTTTTGCGGCAAGAATACCAAGTGCAATGTTCATTGTACTCGAACTTAAAAATGCTGCTGATTTTAGCTTGTCCCCTAGTTTTACTTGTAAAATAGATGCCAAAACTATAAAAGTTCCCAGGGGAAAGTCCTACATAATTAACAAATTCTTCAGTGCTTGTGTTTATGAAAAGTCAAACATGATCAACAAATTCTCCACTGCATTTTCCGCTACTCCGCCCATTTCATAAAGTATTCTACCCGGTTTAACCACAGCTACCCAATATTCGGGAGATCCTT
>JAYMTH010000574.1:0-19797 GCA_036897465.1 Pelargonium australe
TACGTTTTGTTAAGTAAAGATACCAAGGTGCTGGCGACGGAGACTAGCGACGGATTAATTAATTGTAACCATCGCTGATTAGCTACGGACTAATTCTGTAGCTGATTCCGTCGCAGATCAACGACACTTTTCCTTCCGTAGCTGATAAGACTTTTTCTTGTAGTGAGTCCTCATCTTCTTTTTGAGTTTTTTCAAAATCATTTTCTTGGCTTGCTGAGGAGGACGAAGGGTAACATTTTTCAGAGTTGTGGCGTCGTGGCAGAGCAAAGGAGCAGAGTCGACGACAATGCTTCTTCTATGGACGGTTGCCATATTGCTCTCATCTACTGGTTTATGAAATTTATTAATCTAATATATGTATAAAAATAGTTATATATTCATAATTTTGAAGAAATTATTTTATAAATATTAAATAAAAATTTGACTCGGCCGACCCGGTGACCTGGCGCCATAAGCGGTTTGACCTTCGGGGTTGCACTGGTCCCTATTTTATTACACGACACAATCGGTATACTTACCGATCACGTGCCAAGGACCCCCAAGATTCGAGAGGCCAGTTGAGAGGTATAGATTGATGACCAGACAGACCGCTCCGCTTCCCCAAGAACCCCCTAGAGAAGATCTTGAGACAACAATGAGGAAGTTCATTGCCTCATCAACAAAAGATAGGACGTTATACATACGACCATAGCCGAACTTCAAGCTTCTCGGAAAGACAATGAAGTTGCATTAATTAGGAAGCTTGAAACGCAAGTAGGCCAACTTGCCAAGACTATTAACTCCAGATCTTCAGGCGCACTTCCAAGTGATACTATTACCCCGGGGAATTCAAACCGCAAGCAAGTGATGGGGAATTCAAATCAGAGTCGTTAGGAGTAGGGGAGCAATTGATGCTACCCGAAAAATCGTAACTCTTAAAGTCAATGAGATGATGACATGTGGCCATCCGGATGCCACGTACGTAAACAACCACAATCGACTCATGACCTGGAAGGCTTCAAATCCTTGAGATCACGCAAATAAGGTTGAATAACATCTTTAAAGCAAACATGTGCAATAAAGAGCAACCAAAAGCCTCAAAAGACAAGAGTGATTCAGTACAAGAAAGATGCCGCGAAAATGAGTGTTGATGTCGCTACATGCATGTGTGTCCGGCCAGACTCACAACCATGTCCGGCCGGACTCACAACCTTTTATGTCAGGACACGCAACTTGTCCGGATCAGATCCCATGATATCCTCACTAATTTCTGCGGCATCCATGTGTGTCTGGCCGACAAATAGCCTTGTCCTTTCGGACACACAACTTTTCTGGATCAAATGTTGCGACATCTTCCACAATTTTTGTGGCATCCATGCGCCCACAGACCTAGTCCAAACGTGTTGATCTCGTCCCGCTCCGCGACACTCGATCTCTATCCCACCTAGACTAAGTATCACCTGGTCACCTTTAGACATGTGGACCTTGTCCATTTCACTCCGGACGGATGGACTCCACTCCACTCCAAACGTGGGATCCTTGATCTACTCCAAGACAAGCCCTCCAATCATTAATTGCACTCCACTCTAAGACATGCAACCTTCATCCCATCATGGACAAGAAGCTCCCAAGCTTGTTTCAAGCATCACAACACAACTTGGGAGGCTTAGGAGCTCACTCTTCCTATACCAAAACAAGACTCCTCATAGAGCACAAGCCTCCAAACAAGACCATTGCACTCTAACACCTCTCCAACCAAGAGAGGAGACATGTAACATCTCAAGTCATTATAGATTAGACTCTTGCAAGGCCTTGACCTTTCCAAGATTCTTCCAAGACACACCAACCAAGCAACACAACATCAACATTACTGAAATCCCATGACATTGTCTTGTGAGGCAACTACTCTCAAGGGATTCACGAGTCATCTCATCACACAAGAGGCGTATGGGACACTCAAGCTCACCGGTACGCATACACATCACGTCCAGAGTAGAGAAGCCCAACAACACAAAATGGCTTAGTGGACTCAAAGGGCTAAAATAGGCCAAGTGGGCCATTTGGGCATGGAAAGTCAAATGGGTCTTGATGGGCTTTCTACCTTCACCAACCAATCAAATGGTGACAAATGGCACAAGGTGGTAAGGGCATATAAATATCCCTTCTTTGAAGAGAAAGAGATCATAACTTTGAGTGATTTTTCACATTCCACTTCTCTCTCTAGAAAAGCTCTCTAGAGTAGACTTGTTTCCAACAAAGAACTTACTTTCACACCAGAGGCGTCGTCCCGGAAACACCATCCTGGGTACTTTGTTGCTTGTGTGTGTTGTCTTCACGCAAGACACTGGTTCAAATATCTTGGAGTCACCTTTTCTTAGATTGAGACCTTGACATTGGAAGCTTGACTTCAGACTTGATTGGACACTTAAGACAATTAGACAAAGAACTTGGACACCAGACTAGTTACTTCTGCTAACGTGTACAAGAAAACTCAACAACTTATACTCCTAGTGTGCTCAAGTTTGACCCGAAGTCAAAAAGGCACATTAGTAACTTTTTTAATATCAAATTAGGATAATGAATGAGAAAAATTAATAAAAGAATCTTGAATACTAGTTTGACCATAACACATTCAACTGAGCATCAATTGAGACTATTTGTTTTATGTAAGCACCAATTTGAGAGTAATGAAATGACTCATGTCTCTTATTTAAATAAAAGAAAATGGCCCAAAGGCTTTGGAGTCGACGCTTAGCAAAGCGCCCCAACCAAACATCTCTTCATTAGCTCCTATCAGTCCAATGTGTGGCATCAACGCTCCAATGTGTGGCAACCAGGATTTACAAGTTGAGAAGGACATGGAAGCGGTGATAGTAACTTAAGGGTGTAATGTGAGATCAAATGATATGCATTGAAATGTTATAAAGCTAGCTCTACTAGTAACAAGCTAAGCTTCTTTTTTCAAAGGTAACTTAACACTAAACAAATCAAGAGAAACCTAAGTCACAATAGTTAACCTACACCAAGCAAGCATTAAGGACAAGTAAATGAGCCAAGTGATTTTCACAAGCATCTGAAAATACAAGTAAATAATCAAATTTCTAGGGTTCCATCATAGATTAGAGCTCAAAGTCCTAAGATGCAAAAATCAAAGTAAACTTGTGACACAATTGGCCAAACTACATCACAAACATTAAGCATAAACCCTAAAAAGCAAAATCAACCAAGCAATGCATACATTCATTCCTACATCTCAATTTCCTAAGTTACATTCATGCTTCCACAACTAGTATTTAGCTCATAATGTAATAAACAACATCTATGAACAAAATTCTCATACTTTCATTCATAAACATCATAAGAATCCAATACAACCCAAGTTCTAGAATTTCAAACAAAGAGAAAGAGTATAAGAAGCTTTACAAGAGAAATGAAGAGGATGGATCAAGAAATTGCTTCAAATCTTCAAGTTTTAAGCCCCAAATGCAATCAATCCCTCAAAAACTTCTCTCTCAAGCCTCCAAGTTACCAAAATTCTCATAAACCCTAGCTAGCCTCGAAATTCGGGCAAAAAAATATATTTATAGATGTCCAAAACTAGCAAAAACAACTAACAGACTAACACAGTCGCGACTGTGGCAAAACGACACAGTTCCAACTTGCTGGTGCAGAGTCGCGACTGTGCACAAAAGTGTCACAGTCGCGACTGTAGACTTCAGACTCCCTCCAAGCATGTCCTGCAGCTCCTCTTCTCGCTTCCATGCTTCCCACTACACTCCCGAGCTTGGATTCTTTGCACTAAGCCTAAAAATCACCACAACAAAAGAGTGCAAATCATCCAGACTTATAAAATTGGCTCTTTGAGCCGTAAAACCAAGAGCTAAAGCGAGAATTAGACATTATAAAGATCAAAGCGAGAATTGAGA
Source organism: Pelargonium australe (assembly GCA_036897465.1). Taxonomy (NCBI): domain Eukaryota; kingdom Viridiplantae; phylum Streptophyta; class Magnoliopsida; order Geraniales; family Geraniaceae; genus Pelargonium; species Pelargonium australe. The sequence continues at coordinate 3,906 of JAYMTH010000574.1, forward strand.
TATATGTGCCAATGTGTGTGCTAATGAGTGAAAATGCAAGTGAATGATTATGAAAAGTAGACAAAAGAGACATGATAAGTGTGTTATGAAACCACACTATCAGACCCCTAAAGTGGGACCCCTGATGGGTGACCCCTTGACCAGAGACCCTTGTCTAGAGACCCTTATCCAGAGAACCTTACCCAAAGACCCCTATTTGTATTTCCTTATTTGAACTTTTCCAATTCGAATAGGACTCTTTTGATCTTTGGCAACTCACTTTGACCAACTGGCGAGTGGGACCCAGTTGCCTGGGTACTTGTGTGGCCGGCCCTAGGAGAGAGAGAGGCACGACTGTCTTCATGGGACACGGGCTGTGTGGGTCCGCTTGCTCCCGTGCGGCTTGCACAAACCCATGCGTCCGGGTGTTCTCGCATCCGCGTGGGTCCGGATGACCACGTGGTCTTGGGCCCATGTGACCTAGGGCTTGAGTGGTCCGGGTCACGTAGGTTTGGGTTATGGACCTCATGATTTGGGAACCTAACTCACTCCCATGTTGATGTTGACCTTGACTTGCCATGCCATGCGTCACGTGGTGAGTGGTCAAGAGGTGGCTGATTGTTTGTGCTGAATCATCATGTTTGTGTGTAAGAATAAGTAGTTGAGGCCTATTTATACACAAAGAGCTATGCTACACATGGGAAAGAGCTCACAATATACAGCCACAGTGACATCCATCAAGATCTATCACATTCAGCAATCAATCTTGATTTGTCAATACAAATTCTAACAAGTATTTTATGAAGTTGGTTCAGTTGTCAACTTGTCATCTTGATATACTAAAAAAATGGTTCTGACCATTTAGTTTTGTTAGTAGCAGGCTAGCAACTATGCTGTTATGCTTTTCCAGCCTCATAAGCACTTTCATTTTTATTTGTTGCATAAGTTTGATGATGAATATAACCTTGTAGTCTGTAGATACGTAGAGTACCTATCCTAGAGGTATGCTCTTAATTTGTTTAACACTAGATAATGTGATCTTGAAGTTCAGCCTTTGGTTGGTAGTAAAAAGATCCTTACTTTAAAATTGGGCAGTGAATGGATGTCTTTTGTCTTCAAATTATTGTTGGAAAATTGTTAACAGAGTTGCTTCACATTTCACTTTCTAACATGTTGCATTAAACTATAGGTTGCAGCTTGGGATGCAAACCTTGTAACACCACATAAGCGCATGGGAAATGCGGTCATCAATTTGGAATGCTTAAGTGATGGTAAGATAATTGAACGAATCACGTGTATGATTTTGGTGTAGTTGAATATGATAAATCTTAATGGTTCCTTTATGTGTTAAGAGGGTCATGTGTAATCTTCCTATAGTTTTGCGCTACCTTTTACTGCTTTAAGTGTTCATTCTTCATTAACACTTGTATAGAATCTTTAAATTATTATATTATTTATTTGTCAAGGGATGGTTGTGGGTATAAAGTCATTATATAGTGATTCCCTAAGTACTATGCCAAATTATTTGAGTTGGCTAAGTTTAAAGGCAAGGGCTACAAAGTCTTGTTTTGAAATGATAATATAACAAGCATGTTTTTGCTAGGAAATTTGCATGAAGTTCTGGTGGAATTGGAAGGTATGGGAGGTGGTGGAAAGATACAACTAGAGGTAAGTGCACATGGTGAAAGAAGATTTTCTATAGGTCAAAGGTTCCAGGGGAAAAAACATTTTCCAGTATCTTTCCTACTTCTTAAGAGAATTCACCTCCTTTCAATGGATATACTATGGCCATATCTTAGATGACACCCTCGGATAATTTCTAGTCGATGCAGAGAGACCCCTATAAAACTTGAGTTGCAGTACCATCTATCATAAGTATCAATTTGTTGATCTGAATCAGATGGATAGAATTTTTTGGGAAGGAACAAGCTTATTCCCTATTCTTATGTGCTCTTCTACTAACTGGAAAGTTCGTTCACTCTTACAAGGATACTGAAAATTCTTATTTAGGTTTTATCATGGTCCTTTTCATTTTGGTTCTCAACAAATTCCTCTGTTCGTCATTAGATGTCGAACAGAATAAATATATAATAACAAATCCGTCCAAGTTTTGTACATAGTCAGAGGGATGTTAATAAGTGTTTTTCTTTTTTCAATATCATTTGGAGGGTGGTGGGTATCATCAAGAGGCAGTTCTTCAGTAACAATGTGAATCAGACATGCATCATGTCATATATGTTTGTGGTGATGATCAAAATTTCAGTCTTAAATTTCCTCATACTTTTACTTGCCGATGGTGAGGTTTCAGGTCCAATATAAAAATTTTGAGCAGATTGAGGACGAAAAAGTGTGGTGGGGGGTCCCCATGGTTAAAGATTTTCTTCGTAAGAATGGCTTTGAGTCTGCTTTGAAAATGGTTGTTGGCTCTGAGAAAGTGCAAGCACGGGAGTTTGTAGAATATGCTTTTGGACAGTTGAAGTCATTCAATGATGTAAATCCATTGAAGGATCGGTTTCTGAGCACTGATAAGAATGACACGAAAGGGATTCAGGGATCCAATAATTCTGGATCCATGTCAGAAACTTCTTCCCAGATGAAGAGTGGCCCCAAAGCCTCCTCAAATGACACAGTTATCAGCAAAGAGAACAATTTAGAGGAGCTTGACACAGCTAATGGTGGCATGGATCAACCACGTTCGTCTGAACCAGTTGAAAAAGTTGATGGCACTATTCAGTCGGATAAATATTATTGGAAGAACTTTGCTGATCTTATCAATCAAAATGTTGTTCAAAAACTTGGTGTACCTGTTCCTAATAAATTAAAGTGGGATGGATTTGACTTATTAAATAGAACTGGATTACAGTCACGTAAGATTGCAGAGGCAGGTTATGTTGAATCAGGTCTTGCAACTCCAGAAAGTCAGGATGTTGATAATAGTAAAACAAGTGGCCCGCCTGCCATTAGTGCTATCCAGTCTTCACTCCCAGATATTAAAAAAGCAACAAATGACTTACTAAAGCAAACTGATTCTGTATTAGGAGCATTAATGGTTCTTACTGCAGCAGTTTCTCAAATAAACAAAGATGCACAACTTGAAGGAGAAGATTCTTCGAAAATGGAAAGCAATGAAGCCAATTCCAAGAGTGGAAAGCTTGTTAATTCACAAGATCGTATGCTGGATGAAAAGAAAGCCGAGGAAATGAGAACTCTGTTTTCAACTGCTGAAAGTGCTATGGAGGCTTGGGCTATGCTTGCCACTTCAATTGGCCAATCAAGTTTTATTAAGTCTGAATTTGATAAAATATGTTTCTTAGACAATGCAACAACAGACACACAAGTAAGTTTTTCTCCCATCAAGAATACCAAGCACTCTCTTTTTCATATTACTTTCAAAATTGATTGTTGGGGAATCTGTCTTGAATTCTTACATTCCAAATGATGTTATTCTGAGAATCATCTGCGGTTCACTGAGACAAAGAAAGCTGCAGGTAGCAATTTGGCGTGATTCTGTGCGAAGAAGATTAGTTGTTGCTTTCAGGGGAACAGAGCAAGTAAGTTATATCTTGTTTCTTCTCAGTGGAGCCGAGTTATTCTGATTTTAGTTTAAATTTGTTGTATGTTTCTTCATTTTACCAGGTAAGATGGAAAGACTTGCGAACTGATTTAATGTTAGCTCCCACTGGGTAATGTCTAACTATTCCTAGTTATAATTCCAAAGCTACATGCACTCATAGTATCTATTTTTACTGTCTAAGTCTTTCAATTGTATTTCAGTATTTGTGCCGAACCTGAGCATATTGCATATTGTGAATTCCATGTTGCCATTAAATGCTGTATGATGGTTCGTTGGATAATTAACAAGGAAGTGTATACATGTTTGTCGAGTCTCAAATTAAGAAATTAAACAATAAATGGTTTCAAACTAATGCTAATCTGGGTGAATAATATGGCATTTTGAGTTCTGTCATTTGAGTATTGTGAAAGTTTTGGCCATATTCATGCAAGTAAGGTTTTGGAGTCACTAGTATGAAGTCTGTTCTATTGTCACTTAGTTTCCTCATTTTGGGGTAAATTATGTCACTTCAAGAAAATACTTCCATCAAGCTATATTTGATGTTTATTATGTTTCTTTTTTTATCCAATTACTCAGGCTAAACCCTGAAAGGATAGGTGGAGATTTCAAGCAAGAGGTTCAGGTACAAAGAAATAGTGGATTCCTTCGTAAAAATAAAAATGTCAATTGACTGTATTGGAAATATTAATGAGATGCATTGATTATTGCAATTGTTATCTACTTCAACTTTATAATGGTGCTATTGTTATTTCAGGTTCACAGTGGTTTTCTTAGTGCATATGATTCTGTCCGGATAAGGATAATCTCTCTCATCAAACTTTCAATCGGTTATACGTAAGTGATTCCTTTGTTCAAACATAGATATCTTGTGTCATGACATGACATGAGATGGAATTTATTGCTTACAAACAGATGTTGAATGTTTTGTGGCAGAGATGACCATGTTGAGCCACCTCCCAGATGGCATGTTTATGTGACTGGTCATAGTTTAGGGGGTGCATTAGCTACCCTCCTTGCTCTTGAACTTTCATCAAGTCAATTAGCAAAGTAAGCTATTTCATTGTACTTGACGCATTGTTTTTCGATAAGTTTTTAAATAATTATTTATCAGTATGCATATGTGTGTGCATAAACGACAATATTGTAAGTTTTGATCTGCGTTTGCTTTTTTGTATATGTGGGAGTAACTTATGCGGTCTTCACCCTGAGCCTTGTGTTGAGTGTTTGGACATAGGTCCTTGTGTTTGTTTCATTGATGACGCACTTTTTTTATTAAGGTTAATGTCAATAGTCTCGTGGGTATTCTCCGCCCATTTATTGATATGTTATCAGAAATTTTGCGATATGACAGCGTATCTCTGTTAAAATGATAAGAGTATTATGATATAAAATACTGCTACTGAAAAATAAGTGTCAGATACTGCCTATCAAAAACTACGTGGACGTAAAATGACATGGATGGAAGATGAGAAGTTAGTGTAGTATTAGGAAGATAGTTGTAAGAAGGGCATTCCCATGTGTTTGAGTGTGTGTTTTGGACTGTGTAAAGACCAGGATGCTTTTATAGTATATGTTTATGCGGCTCAATATAATGTTCATTCATTTTTGTTGAATTTATACTGTTAATGTGAATGAATTGTGTTAATAAGTACAAGAAAGACCCCCTTTATATATAAGATTTATATTAGGAATAGGAATCAATTGGAATAGGAAATTAAACTAATTTTTTCTAGAAACAATATATTTCCTCATTTCACACATTTCTTAAACTTAGAATTGAATCTTCCCCCTCAAGGTAGAGCATGTAAACCAAATTAATGCGAGGGCTTGGCTTTTATGTAGCTTGTAGCAGTTGTTGGGGTTGATCTCAATGGTAAATGTTGATGAGAGAGTTTTGTAGACGTAGTATTGTGTGATCACATGAGTCAGGGACTACGTTTTCGTAGTTTAATCAAATGAGAGGCTGAAATGACAAAGAAACAAAAAAAACAAAGTGCAATAACTCATAGAATATGACTGCCAAATCTGATATGCAGCACGTAAAGGCGCATCTGTAAGAGTTTACTGACACCGTTTGCAAGGGATGACTGATTAGGAGCTCCCTCCCTAACTACTATAGTGGGCAAATTTTAAAAAATGCCCCCGAAAACAAACAGTGTATGTTGAACAGAACCCTTGATGCTTATGGCTAATGGAACACACTTAAGATATAGGATTCCATGTATGCATAAGTCACAGAAATATCAGTTGCCAACATGTATGTATGAGTTAAGTTGGTAGAGAAGATTATTAAAAAAAAGAAAGATAAGAGATTAGGGATTCTTTATGATATACTCTTATGTGTAGGGAGGACAAAAAGAAAAACACGAAAGATTATGAAAATAAATAAATTCAAGAATTTTAATTAAATCTTGAAGAAAGTAAAAGAAAATATTATTGAAAATCTTGAAGAAGAAGTTATTGGTTCTGCAAGCAACTAAGATTGCCGTTGGAATGACGGAAGTTTCTAGAAACTCTCATAACAGTGAATCAATAGGCTCTGATACCATGCAGAATTTGAGAGAAATTGTATTATTGATGTGATTGAATTGTGTTAATTAGTACAAGATAGACCCTTTTATACAAAAGATTTAGACTAGAAATAAGAAATTGAAATAAATTTTCCTAAATGCAATATATTCCCTGATTCCACACCCTTTCTATACTTAGAATTGAATCTTCACAATTTTGAAGGTAAAATTTCTAGTATGTGGTGTCAAATGAAGATGAAAGCAGATTACAGAGTATGCCATTTGTTTGATGATTAGGAGCTGCTGATTTTTATTATGTCTGTGTATTGCAGGCGTGGGGCAATTTCTGTGACAATGTATAACTTCGGTTCTCCTAGAGTTGGCAATAAAAGATTTGCTGAAGTTTACAATGAGGTACTAAATATTTTACTTATGGTTTAATGATTAAGCTTATAGTGCCTTAACCTTTCTTCTTTGCCTGACAGAATCCTGTGTTTTCTGTTGAAATCATAGCCCAATAGAGAACTTTATTTGTTTAAATAAAAAGTTAGCTATCTGAATGGTACTCAAATAATTGCATCTTATTTAGAAGTATATTTAATGTTGTCATTATATTTGTTATTTTAGAGGAGGGTCATTACAAAATTTTGTCATTATAATTTTATATCCTACACTACTTCATAGCTAGTGAATGTTTGGGGACCTTTCAATGTTCATAATTGCAGAAAGTTAAAGATAGCTGGAGAGTTGTAAACCACAGAGATATTATACCAACAGTCCCACGCTTGATGGGATATTGCCATGTAGCCCAACCTGTTTATTTAGCAGCTGGAGATATAAAAGATGCCTTGGTAAGTAGTTTGTTATGGATTTCAAATTGATCATATATTGTCATTTCTGTGTTTTCTCCTTGTATATATTTGTTTAAAGCACATAAACCTATGCCACTGCGGTGATACTCATTATCTTTATATAGTTTTAGGCATTGCTATTATAATGCAACTTAACTTATTTTGGTGGGAACAAATGATGTTGTCACTAAATTATGGATCAGTGGCTGAGTTGCTAGATCAGATATCATGCATACTTGTTGGGTATATTAGTTTCACTTTTGAGAATGACTCATCTAGCATCGCCTACTTGGGTATTCTTAAGCACTTTTACTGTTTGTAAGTGAATTATACATGAATTACCTATAAATGCCCCTAAGATATATTAGTTAGAACAACTTGTGTTTGTTACAACAAATTCACATGTGGGCATATGGGAAGTCAAACATTAATCATATTTTCCTTAATATTTGCAAAGAAATAGTTTATGTGCATTGTGCTCGCATACTATTACGGAAAGTTATCTGCCTTGCTAATAGGAGTATTTTTGGCATAGTTTAGATACAAGGCTTTCACATTCCATCTGCTCATGTTATTTCCTTTCTCGAATTAATGAAGAGGAGGGTCAACACCGAACTTTGACTATCTAAACATCTTCATAAAAGAAAGAACTCAACTAATCAAAATGCATACTTTTAATACTCAATTGTCATCAAGTTGATACCTATTAAAGACAATGGTTATTGTTAGATAGTCATTGATGGTTGCAGTGTTTCACCATGTACATCTATTTGTGGATCATTTCATGAATGCAATGACTTATGAGTAAAAAAACAATTAACATTCAGGTAAATATCGAGCTTTTAGAAGACGGTTACCAAGGTGATGTCATTGGAGAGTCAACACCAGATGCTCTTGTTAGTGAGTTTGTAAGTCTGTTTTCTTCTCTTACTTTGTTTTACATGTCAATATAGTGCTACTTTTAATCTTTTAGTGTTTGCTATGTTTGACCTCATATTGTTATCATATTCATCTATATATTAGATAATCATCAATATTGTTGATATATGCTTCTGAGGTCCTTTACAGTACTCACGTATTTAAACAGAATGTGGTCCAATTTACCTGTAAAAAATTTCTTGAACTGACATAAGCAAATCCATATGAAGTAATGGATTTCATGAAGCAGTTGATGGAATTTCCTTTCAACTACTTGAATTCATAGACTGAATATGAGATGTTGTACTCTGTGGGCTTTTAGAATCGTATCACGACAACTGACGCTCTTCACCTATATATGGGCCCATACTAGTTAAGATAGCCAGTATGATTCTTGCCATAATTTTGACTTGCAACATCTTATTCAGATGAAAGGTGAGATGGAATTTATCGAGAAAATACTACAAACCGAAATTAATATATTCCTCGCAATCAGAGATGGGACTGCACTTATGCAGCATATGGAGGACTTCTATTACATCACACTGCTAGAGGTAAGAACACTACCTTTTGAGGAGTTGTGCTTTGAAGAAAGATTCAATAATCATTTATTGATGTATCTCTGCAAACTATGTATCCATCGTAATATTTGCTATTGAGTTTGAATGGATTTGAACCCTTTGCTTTCTTCAGAATGTAAGATCCAACTATGGAAATCTGGCCAAGTCGCAATCCAACGAACAAGATACCTCATCAGCTGGCTAAGAAGGCAGGCAGGCTATATCGTGATATTGTGATGTCTTTTGATCAACAGGTTTTTCTCATATCCTTATATGTTGTATACATCTCGATCGGCTTTTATACAAAAAGAAAGTGTAAATGTAAAACAGACTAACTCTTAAAGCTATACAAAGATTCAATTCTGTTTGCATCATCATGGAAGTGAGGCTTTTCCATAAGATTAGAAAATAAATACATTATGTGAACGATTCTTTATATGGTCGTCGCATGTACTCGGTATTTTGCTGGCTTCAGTTACATACAAGGGTGTACATATTCAACTATGTGTTCAAAGAAATTCTATAATCGTGAAGAACACGACCGTTAATATTAATTGCACTTCCAAAACTAGCAGTTAAAATACGAATGACCGAAATGTCGTTGACCATTTTGAAAACAATCGAAAATCTAAGACAGTTATTTATACTACTTAGAAACAGCAACCATGGCTCCCTTTGTTGTTTACAATTACATATGACCCAAAATTTGGACATGCATAAGTATGAGTGAGTTATATCATTTTGGGTGCAAATACATAGTGGGATGTTTAGGGCTTTTGAGCGGACGGGTGAGTTAACCCGCGGTTCTATTATATGTGGCCCGTGGCTAACACGGTTTGTGTTTATTTGGACCGCCCTAACCTTGCGGGTTGCGCATGGAGGACGGGTAACAGGTTCGGACCACGGGTTGGCAGATTCATTTTCCCTAGTTACTTATAAAGAAACAATTAACAATATAGTTGCATTTTCAAAATTTAGTTCAAGAAGAATATTATCCAGAATGAAGGCTAAAGAGTGCCCAACTATTTCCTAGAAAAGTTTTATTACAAATATATATAGCTCCAACATAAAACATATATGAAATCTATTGCAGACAAGTGATCTGCCATATATATTGTATCTCCAACTCCAACTCCAACTAAAGTAGCTGAATTTTACAATGGATATTACAATAATATTTCATGAAGTGTTTTTCTTTGTTTCCTTGTTGCTAGTAATATTAATGTTGGTGGTTGGCTTCTTCTTGTTGCTCATGATCCTTAGGCTCTGCCTCAAAATGTCCACTTCTCTCTTGCTCTTGTACCCTTCATACTCTGCACATCCCAATTTCATTTTCAGTGCTTCAATGGTTTCTTCTTTGGCTCCCAACTCCCTCTTCATCTCTTCCATCTCCTCTGCTCTCCAATTCCCTCCTCCTCCTATACATACATACAAACAATCAAGTGTACGTAGTCAATACAAGCTATCAATACAAACACTTAATAGGGCAAGTTGTCGATTTCACTCAATCTCTCGATGTTCTTAATAGGGCAAGTTGTCGATTTCACTCAATCTCTCGATGTTCCAATTTTAAGCTTCAGTGTTTGTACGCTCGTTGATGAATAAAAATACAAACTATCTATACAAACACTTAACAGTGCAAGTGGTCGATTTCACTCAACCACTCGAGATCTCAGTTTCAAAGCACAATGTTTGTACGCTTGCTGATGAAAAATAATACAAGTTATCTATACAAACACTTAATAGTGCAAATGGTCGATTTCACTCAGCCACTCGAGATCTCGGTTGCAGAGCTCAGTGTTTGTACGCAGGCTGAAGAAAAATAATACAAGCTATATCTATGCACACCAACCCTCCTAACTTGTGGAAGACAATTAATGTGCATTCCCTTACTTTTTATGTACTAAAGCAATTAAACTTCCATCAACTTGACCAGACACTCATTTAAGAGCCGCACCCACCAATGGCAAGTGGCAAATTTGGTAATTAATCAAGCAAATTGGGTTGGAGAATGTTTCCAAGAAAAGAGAGAAATGAAAGAAGAAGATGATGATGATGTGCACACACCTTGATGATGGGTCCTTTGAATGAGATCATCAAGCTCTTTCTTGATGGCAAGATAGAGGTTCTTCCACTTCTCCACAGCCTCATCTCTCCAAGCCCTCTCCTCCTTCATTTGCTCCACCAAGAAGCTACTAAGGTCACAACCACCACCACCACCACCACCACCACCACCCTCAAAACCTCTAATCCTCTCCTCCTCCACCACCTGCCTCAGCCTCTTCACCTCCTCCCCCAGCCTCTTCCCTTCCTGCTTCCACTCTGCTTCCTTGAAAGCAAACACCATCACATCTCTCTCATAGTCACTGCTCTCCTTCTCTCTCTCACACATCATCTCATTGATCTCCTTCTGAAGCAGCCTCATCTTCTCTGCAACTGCCCTGAAGTCCTCTTGGCTTGGCCTTGAGCTCTTGCTCTCTTTCTTGCTTCCTGCACAGCTGCTGCAGCTACCCATTTTTGAAAAACTTGTTGTTACTGTGTGTAAATGTTTGAGATATATAATGGGTTTTGGGGGTTTGGATTAGAGGAGGAGAGAAAAAGTGTGGATGACATAAATTCCTCCTTGCAGAGGCTCCTCAGTCCTCATCCATTAATGAAGAGCCACATGAGCTACCAAGCTCTAGACTATATATGTGTCTGTATATTCTCAACATTTACTACTATATATTAACTAGATCAGTGTAAATATATTGCACGGATACTCTCATCCTTTCAATATACCAATATCTAATACGTATCGGACACATGGGTACTCGGACAGTTTTGTAATAACGTTTTAAGAGGATGTGTTTCAGACACTATGTTTCCCGGGTTTTATCAAAAATTAAATTGATTGAATGAGTTCGACACTTTAAATACACTGACGAGAATGATCTGATGTAAAATATGTGCATTGATATAGAAAATATTGATTATCGTTTACCGTATCGTGTTAGTGGTTTTATAAAATTTGTGTGTCGTTGTATCTGTATCGTGTCATGTCTCTCGTATTTCAAATCCGTGTTTATGCAACATATTGGAATGTACATATGTCTCTGAAATCATTAATGGAAGAGTCAAAAGGACTCGTGAAGAGGGGTGTGTCTTCATATACAATAATAATATTGTATTTTATGTAACATACAAGACAAGCATGGACACACACATGTCTCATTCATGACATGTGTGTTTCATATCTAATTAAATGTGTGACACACACACAAACTTTGGTCTCTCACTTGCACTAATCATTCTCTTGGGAATTTAGATTAGCCAACAAAATGTTATGAATATCATGATTGCCATCAAGATAGTCACAAGATAATAAACAACCAATGTTATTGCCACATGGTTCAGTCACCAGCTCAGCAAGTAGATTGAGGGTGTGTTTGGTAGCACTTCTCATAGGCCAAGTGACTTCACATGACTTTTATGTTAGAAGCAAAAGCAAGATATGTTTGGTATATACTTTAGTCTCAAACAATTTGTGTCATAAATCAAAAGCATGGTTTGTTTGATAAAATAATTAAAAGCAATGGTGGCATTTGCAAATGAACTAAAATGACGTATATATGTGTAAACATAAGGAATTGAGTCACATAAAAGGAATTGATTTGGTTATTTGAGAGAGAAAAAGTGAATAAAACAGGAATAAATGTTGATCTCTCTCTATTTATTATGAAAAGTCTATGACATAAGTAAATATTGTTTACTTTCGTGCCATAAGCAAATTCGCCAAACAAAATGAAGCGATTTTGGTTACGCCGAAATTTTATGTGGCTCTTTGGTGACCATAGAGACAACAATAGTCAAATAGATTGTATAAAAAGTGTAAAACAAAACTTCATTTATAAAAAAATACTTTGAAAATTTAAAATTTGAAACAAAAATTCAGTCTACACTGAATTTAAAACAAGATCGGATCAGAATAAAACTATTCTAATATTTCAATATGTTTGGTCCACATTTTCAATCCAAACTCAATCATAAACACTTTTACATGTCACTAATGTTCAAAAAGAAATTTCTTCTCATTTCTTGTGCCTATAATAGGCCAAGTAAATTGATAATGAGTTGGACAAAGGTAGCTTCCATCTTAAGAGCCTTGTACACAACACATGAATGCCAATATTTTGTCACAAGGCCAATAATCAATTGTGATGCTATCTTTGAAGTGGGTCCTCTCTTCACTGAAATCAAGCAGTTGAAGCATCTCTCCACAGTCTACAATACATTCCCATACTTACTTTTGATGACTTTCATTCAAATTACAAATCAAATCTTGCCTCCCAATTTGGTGTTCCTATAGTGATCCCAACACCTTTTGTACATTGTCTTTGGCAAATACTATTTTGTCTATTTCTTATCTTTGGAGACATTTGGAAGTACTAATCTTGTGGCTGTGATTGTGTCAATTGGGGGAGGATAGGGTATTTTTGTAAATAATTGCACAATAGTGGATGTAAGTAAATAATATAAAAGGCAACAAGGTAACTCAAATTGGCAAGTAAAGACATCTACCTAACTTCTTCACTTCTTTTTCAAAAGGTAGATAGATGTGTGTGATTTTTATTCAGCCAATGAGATGAAATGTCTATAGGTTATGAATGGAATTAAATATAGTTTGCAAAAGCCTTAACTTCTTTTTCAAATAATTCATGAAGCTATTGAGAGATACCATGATAAAGTTAATTTAAATCTAATGTGAATGCTTTTATAATTTACTCATTTGTTCAATTCTTTGGTTTGAATTATCTACTCTTTTATTTCAATTGACCAATATATTATCAAAGGTTATTTATTTTTGTCTCTCCTGAATTGCTCACTTTTATTATTTTAGTCCATGTCTTATTTTGTCTATGGTTTTATCCCTTAAAGTTATCGTCCTTTTTATTTTAACTCAACTGATCTGTTATAACAGGTGAGAACCGCCATGTCACCCATTGTCGCCATGCAAACTGCTACAACATATATCTAAATGCTTCATTTTTTTTCAAGAAAAAAATGTATTCTTTTTAAAATTTTAAATCCATAATCATATTCCTCTTGAAAAGTTACATGAAATCAAGACAAAAATCAATCAAAACGGAGATTTGAGCTAAAACTTATGATTTTCCTTAATTTTATTTTTTATTTTTTATTTTTTAATTTCAATGGCATACATTTGAAAATTTGAAGTGAAATTGATGACAAAATGGCATTTGTCCCATAAAGTGACAGAGTTAGTGGCTTTCCGTTAGATATAACGTTTTACAATTTTAATAAAAAAAACATGATAGTTAGTTGTCGACTATTAAAACAGAGGGGAATCATGTGTTTTTGATTCTAAACACATGGTGATTTACTGTAATTACCCCATAAATATTATAGAGAAAATATATATTAGAAGAATAGCAACAAAGGAAGCAAGATTATATGTAAAAAATTGTTCCCAACTCTATTATATAGTTGGATTTTAAGTAGAAGAAATAACGGCCGTCCAAAGTTTAGGTTTTATAAAACTAAGAGGGATGTAAAAGAGGCCTACGATAGAATAAATGTCTCTTGGAGTACTCAATTCAACACTACTATTAGAAAGATTCCCAAGAATCTAACCTCTATAGTAATATACTCAAGCTATATGTATCTTATTCGAAGACAATCAACAAAGAGAAAACTACATGAATCCATGAATTCCGAATCATAGAGTTTTTTATACTGTTCCGACTGAAAATAAACTCTTATTTTCACAATTGATTGTAATATTTGTCTATAACTTATTTAGTGTTTAGATAAACACTTCATTTGTGCATTGGAGTTTACAATAGAATTACTATTTATAAAGAGAAGGATATGATCAAAATAACAAGAGAAATGGTATGGTCGTGTGGACGGGCTCTCAGGAGATGTAAGATTGTTCACCCTGACCTTCATCTTTTCGATTATTTTCTCAACATATGATTTGGTCCATTCTTTTTTTCTAGAATTTTTATCAAACATTCCAATTGCGTGTAGAAAGTTCTTTATACATAAAATTTCTTTGAATGTGACTCTATATGATCTCACAAAGTTGATAGTATTGTTATACATCATAAACTCTAATAAGTGGCTAGACTTAACCAAACTTTCATGTTAGTGCTTTAGACCCAAAGAGTATTTTTTTCGGCCTAAAACATGGGGTTCCTTAGCGAGCCTGCAAACTCACGATTGGCATATTTAAATCGTTTTACCACATCCAATCTAATTCTCATTTGAGGGTAAGTCACAGTTAAAGTTCATCCCTCTCCAAAGATGTGTTAAGCGGGAATAGAACCCAAAGAGTATTTCTTTCCAATAATAATAACCTCAACAAAAACAGTGGAAATTCTTAAATTTGCACTAAGAAACAATCTTGCAACAACGTACCTGCGGAGATCACACCATCCCTTTTTCTGCTGCAGTTGGAGTTTAGCAAAACATGCAATGTGCAGTGCACATTTAATTTCAAGTAACAAACAAAATTTTGAACCGAAGAAAAGAATTTAAATTGTTTTACTTGCTTAGGTACAAGACAACCAATTCAGCATATATGGTCTCTACCATTGGATTCCTCTGGAGAAAAGGACTTGCTGTTACATTACATTATTTATAAGAATCTCAACATTTTCACCATTTTTTTCACTCTTTGAAATAGTTGATGTGCACTATTTTTATTTTATTTTATTTTTTTTGTGGAAAAAATTCGTGTATTTTGCTTAGGCCTTGCCCCACTTTTTAATGCTCAATCATTTGTTTGGTATGTATACTTCTATCTTTTAAAAGACAATTCTTAAAAGAGTTTAAATTAATTAAACTAACTAATGCTTAAGGGTAAACCAATACAACTAGCTAGGTAATATTTTTTAAACCTTTTGGACTTGTTCCCATTTTAGACTTGCTCCAAATTTAGGATTTTGCATCGTTTTGATCCCCAGACTTGTTTTTATTTTTTAGTCCAATTGACCTACTACTTCAGATTGCAAGCCACGTCGCCACCGTCACGTCACCACTACTCGCCACGACACCGCTGCCATGTCACCACTCCTTGCCACGTCAGCCAGATCTAAAAAATAAAAATAAATAAAATTCAATCTAGATAGGACCCTAATCTGCTAAAACACAATGAGCCCAGCCAACTGCAATTTTCACTACTGGTGTTTCTATTGGAAGAGGATAGGGCTCTGGAGTTCTCTTATTAAAGTCCAGTGGAAGAAGAGGGTAAATCGGTTCGGCACCTAAACCAAAAAAAAAAAAAACAAAAAAACAAAATTAAAAGCTCGTTGTAGTACCCCTCATGCTTCCCCGATGTCATATTGTTGGGTTTTAGGGCATTTTTTAGGGTAATTTTACATTTCTCTTGGATTGTGTTCTACAACCTAATGATTACTTATGATGGGCCAAGCGGTTGATACACTTTGGATGTCCTTTGAGGTCTCAGGTTCGAGCCTCCTTACTGACGGGATG
>JAYMTH010000575.1:0-19785 GCA_036897465.1 Pelargonium australe
GGGATCGAACGCAAGCGTTCTTCCCACTGACGCAGTCTGTGTTGCTGCGTCACTACCTTTGGGTCAAAGTTTTTTTTTATTTTTTTATTTTTTTTTATCGGTTGAGCTACACAATACTACAATAAGGTTACCTCTCTCCTTTGAATCTAAACAAAATCTCACCCCGTACCGTCGACAAAGAAGCTTGAACTCGAGATTTCAAAAGAAATTCAAAGCGATTAAACCGTTTAACTCATCGTCAGACTTTTTTTTTTTCAACCGTCTTGCACATATTTTCATCGAATATATACAAATTTAGCAGTTTAATAAATAAATAAAACAGATTTAGCATATTCAACCATATTAATCTAGACCGTATGTGGATTTCATCATCACTACTGAACTGTTTCATTCTATCCGCTTGCATTGGTAGTATCATCATATTCGTCAACTAGCTTGGGAAATATATTTATTGTGCATTTATCATACACATGTTCGTAATCCATCACATTCAACCATCTCAGTGTTTTATTACTATAATAACATCTGGGAATAACAAGTCATTCGACATTGTCAAACACAAGACTACACAAAATCTTAAGATTTTCAAAGTAAACTAACAATCATAGTGGGAGTCTATATAGTTGACAGAAAATTCACTGTCCACAACCTAAATAAATGTAGAAGCCAAATGCAGTACTCATCAGAATATTTACTGTTCTGGACCCAAGCATCACCAGGTTATGCTCTCTATTATATCTCACTAATGTAGTCAAGCAGATCATCAACCTCTTGCCTCAAAGCACTAATTTTTTGCTGCACCGAAGCAACCCGGTTCTCAATTTGCCTCTCGCGGGACTTCTTCTCGTAACCTTCCACCACTGTCGAGTGCTTTACCATTAGTTTCTCTTGCAGCTCTCTCTCCTTGGCCACTAGCTCCTCCACCTGGTTGCATTGCACCCAATATCATTAAGATGCAAATTTTGATTATTAGAATACGGCAGGTAACAGATCAAATTATAGCTAAACAGCAATTGAACCTTGGGCAATATCTGAGTGGCCATAGGAGAGGTTTGCAAGAAAGATATCGAGGGCTTTAGCTCCTTGGAAAGCTCTTTCAATGCACTATCAACTGCTTTACGCGCTGCTTTACATGCTTGGACATCCCCCGTCCTAGAAAGATCACGCAAGGATGTTTCAAGCTTGTCGTGTACACTTAAGCAGGTGTTAATGACATTCAGGACCAGCTGAATTGTTGCTTGCATCTGATGTTATGCAAATCAATATTCTCAACTGATCAAATCTTTTACGAATCAAAGTAATAAAAGTTAGATTTGAGAGAATATCCCACTTACTTCATCCCACTGCTGTTTTGCCAAATAAGCGGCGGAAGATTTGGATATGGACATGTCAGCATGCATATACACAATGCAAGTAACAAAAAGGAAGAAAAATCCCATAATCAACATCAATGGCTCTCTAATCATTGAAAAGCTGCTGAACTTGTAATAGACCTGCAAATATAAGCCAAAAATAATGTAACAGGAGGGGCATCATTGAATGACACTATAGAAAGGAGTGCGAGGGGAAAACAAAGAGCAGAGACAACAACAAAAAATCGTCAATCAAGCACTCCCTGGTTCTTTCATTAAAAGCCTTACTCCTCTTTCCGTCAAATTTGGGACATTTGCCATTTGGAATCTAAGGTCGGTCGAAACAGCTTTTCACTCTTATTGGCAGGGTCAACATTAGCAGCTTGCATGTAAATATAATGTGCAGGACTAGATTGACTAAATTTTAAGTATGAAACAGTTATAATTGCTCCATTCTACTATGAGAATTATACCTGGAAATGCTGATTGTGCTCTGACACAATGTTGGTCTTCTCTAGCGCAATTACTGGTCTACCAGCAAGATCCAAGTGAGATAGTTTCGTCTGCATCAAATCATTTAAAGCATGGTAAATAGAAAAGAAAAATCTGCAGACTGATAAGAGAGGTGACAAACAAACACAAGTTTACATAAAAGTAGAGCATATAAGAAAGATAGTTTAATGAGAAATGAAGACAAGAAATGATCAAACAATAACAAAAATAACTAGAAGTTGGTCCTTAAGTACCTCTTCCCATTGTTTTACCGGAAACGGAGTAGACACAGAAATATCTCCAGAGCCCTCGGGCAAAACAACCTGTAGTCCATAAGTACCAGGTAAACAATACTGAAAAAAATTTATTTTGTAAATAACTTAAATTCTTACCATTGGCAGTACTTATGTGAGAACACGATATAACCTAAGGAACTAATGGATAGTGGCTTATGATACGGCCTAAATATGAAGTGTTAAGTCAATTATGAATATAAAAGAAATACAAATGAATTAAGATGAAAATCTGAAAGGAACTCACATAGCTATATATAATTGGAGAAACAAGGGTTTTTATAAGCAAAGAAATATTATTAAGAGGAACTCACATGAACAAAGAAATATAAGAAAGGTAAGGCAAAACAAGAACAAAAAGGAACAATTCTTTTTAATATCTGCTATCAAAGACTAGTAACATGTCACTTACCTTCATAATAAGAGTGTCAATGACAACCTCATCTATAGGGCAACCAAATGTAAAGTTAAGGAATCGCTTTCCCTCCGACTCAAATAGAAAGTCCTCAAGTGGCAAGCCATATCCAATGGTAAAAGCAGTTCTCCAACCACCAAACAGTGGATACCTAGGTTCGATTACCAGTTCTGTCTGCAATTGGAGAAGTTGGTGAAAACTGAGTAAAAATCAATAAAAATATATTCCTCACATTAATATAATCGTTCACCTTTTTAGAGTCACCCCGTAGCTCTGATGTTGAAATATTTCCAATATCATCCCTATAGTAGATAGAATGAGCTCTAGGTGGCAGTTCTGCAACTAGGTGGTTAAAGGCTGATGCACCATTTAAGCTGGGTAGGGCCTGAAAATCAAGCCTGCAGCGTAACAGAAATAAACCAGAATCAAGTACCAAACAAGTACAATAATCAATAAGATTCTAGGAACATATAGACAAGCATTGGCTGACCTGGAAAACCCCCCCTTGCTTCGGGCTCCTGCATGGACAAGCTTGTAATGCTCGGTGACCTGCACGTTGCCCCAGTGGGAAACTTCTATCTCCCGCACCAGCTCTTCAGCAACAGCAAAGGGTTGATTGCTTTCAAAATGAACAACTATGGGTGAGTATGAGAATGAAGGAAGATTCTCATAAGGACCATAATTGATTTCTGAACCATGAACCTTGGAGTTTTCTAGTCTTGTATAGGACTCAATCCTTCCATCAGGCAATTTAATACTGAGTGTCTGGACCTTAACTAAATAAGGAGACAGAAAATATGCACTATCCTGGAAAACTAACAGTTGAATATCAGCCTGAGTGATTTCCTCGGGAAATGGCCGCAATGAATGGGTAAACACAGACAAAACACCTAAAGTCAGGCTTTCCCCTGCATCCAGTCCCTTAGGTAAAGATACTACATAGAACGTCAAAGCTGGAGGCATCCCTATAGGATGGACGGCTTCAACAGGAAGACTAGCAGTCCATGCTTTTGCCTTCCCTTTCCCTTCAATGGGAGTTGCCAGCAAATATGCCAAGTTTTCCGCTTGTTGATCTGGATATGCCAACAAAACCTCTGTCACTGTATCAGTTCCCGCATTCTCCACCTACAAACCCCGCCAGAGGCCCAAATATAAAAGAGAACTCAGATATTTAAGATTTAATTCATATGCAAAGATTAGAGTTTCAGAACTCATAGGAGCTGTTCCACTTAATTATAACATGATCATAGTTACCACAGATTGTTTAATTTTACATGATGAAATAGAGGCATTGAACAAGCACCTTTAAAGTTGAGGCGATTCGTACAACTTGTGATTTTAAATCAATCTGCAATAGAGGATCATATAATCAGCAATGGTAACAAGATTCTCAATGAACACTAAAAAATAGCAAACGAGCCCACTGATATGTTAAATCCGCTTTCATACAAACCTAGGAAGAATACTTTAGCTTTAAAAAAAGAAATAAATAGCATATAATGGTCCTAGAGAATTAAGTATTCTCGCTCGAGTATAAGAGTGCAGTACCTCGCGTCCATGCTTATTCAAATAAATAAAACTTACGGCTATGTACATATTATAGGAACCATTTCAAGGATAATGCTATGCCCTCAGTTTACGCAATTGGGGCCATCTTTGCAAGTGAACCCATTACGGCAGTGTTTGGGTTAAGATTTTTAGTTTGAGAATGAGAATGGGATTCACATTGATAGTGTTTGGATTGGAAACCCTTCATTTTCCAACACTTCTTTTTTTTACGTTTGTTAACCAAACAACAGCAATCGGAATGAGAACGATTCTCATTCCTACACTTTTAAGTGAACCAAGCAATATCACCTAGGAATGGAAATGGCAATGGCAATGGCAATGGGTTTCATTCTCATTCCCATCAAATTTTTACCCGAGTGAGCGTAATGTTCATTGATCCCACTCAATTTCTACTTACCATTTCTCAAAAAACTACAGAACCACCAACTAGAAACCCAATCCCATTGGCATAAACAAAAAATATCTCTACGGAGCGCAACAATGAATTGAAGCTCAATTAGACTGTGAAAACCTCATAATAGCAACAACAATGAAATTGAATATGAAAAATGTCGCGCAGAAATGGATGGAAAACGATGAAATGAGAGAAGAAACTTACGCGACGATCAACCTTGGAGAAGATGAGATCAGAGAGTGCAGGTGAGAAGAGAAGAGCGATTGTGAAGAGAAAGAGATCGAGCCTGAACCTCATTTTCACCTAAGGAAAATCGTGAGTGGTGATTGTAGGAGAGAGCGTCGAGCGAGGGAAGAGGTTGACGAACATGCAATGCAGATACATACATACAGCTCCAGTCTCCAGATAGTTGGACTTGGGCACAGCAGTTTGTTTTGAATTGGTCAATTTTATTTGTATTTTAATTTGTTTCAAACTATTCATATTATCATAATTTAATCCCTTGATTATGTTATTCTTTTTTTAATTTAGCTAATTATAACAGTATCATCAGATTAGACTAACGTGTAAAAAAATCAAAAATTAGTATTTTGACGTGACAATCATGTGCCGCTTAAGCTAACCAAACTTGCAAATGAGACCATTTTGAACAAAGTTGTATAATTGATACGACGATCATGTCCCTCCGTTATCGTTCCAAATTGGACTCATCATTCAATTTATCCTATTAAAGCGTCATTAACAAAATTACTTCATTTGAAAAATAGGACGACACTTATTTTAAGACGGATGAGTTATATTTTCAGAGCTGGTTTTCTGAAGCTAGGGTGTGTTGTGAGCAAGGACAACATGAAAAGCATTTACAAACAATGCTTAATTTCATAGTAACTGCCTTTGAATTTCAGGACAAACAGTTGGATCATAAATATATTAAAGATTACAATCACAAGTACAAAAAATGCTCTTTGTATTCTATTGATATGAGACTTCAAGAAAGCAATTTGAAGTGGCTTTACATGCATGTGACAAATTACAATAGATCATCCCTACCATATGATTCGGTACAAGAGACTTGGCAGAATATGCAGATACGCTCTTTCTGCAAAATTATACTTCTACATACAAAAGAATCGATCCGCTTAGCTTGTTTAACTTTGCCAAAAATGAAAAATGAAGAGTAAAGGTCTAGATACATCGTACTTCTTAAAACCTGAATTTAGTTTACTTCCCGTCAGGAGACAGTATTTGCAAAAGCTCAATATCCATTTCAAATGTAGCCCCTGGCTGCAGAAAAAAAAAATGCATTGCCACAGTTAATAGTAAGGAAAACTCGTAATCCTTCTTTCATCTACCTAACCAAAATACAATACGGGTATGGATTAACATTCCATGAAGCCATAAATTATGTGACTAATCAAATGGGCTTCAAGTTCAGCTAAGTATTCTACTTGACATCAATGGCTACACCTAATGACTGTTATTTTCGTAATCCTTCAAGTAAATTGTAAGAACTACCATTATTTTTGTTATTTTCCTTATTCTTTGTACTCAAATTATGATATTGACCACTCATTAAAATCAGCTCCACAGAAAGTAGAAAAGTATAAAGAATGACTAGCATATTTATGTCAAATTTCTATCTGTAGAAGCAAAAATTGCAGAGCGGTGTTAGTAAGAAACAAATCAAAGATTCAAGACATTACCGGAATCTCATTCATTCCCCTTTGGCCATACCCAGCTTCTGGAGGCACAAGCACGGTCCTCTACAAGAGAGACAACATGAATGAAGTCATTGAAATGAAAGGTGGTAGGAGTGAAGTGAAGGTATGTTCACTATTTTGTAGTGAACATTGTTTGAAGACTAAAAGAAAAACCTTCAAGTTTCTGTGACCAAGATATAGCTTTGTGAAGAATCTACAGAGTCTATAATAACAGCAAAAACATAAAGTGCACAATCACCTGTCCCCCTACTCTCATCCCTTCAGTAATCGTGTACATTGCTGGTGGAGGTTTTGGTGCAGCCTGTGCAGAAAATAAACCATTTGGATTGTCTACAAAATCTCGCTTCCGTTCTTTCCCAGGAGGAGCTCCAACTTTAAACTCATATGGCTAGTTACACAACATATGTGCATCAGCAACAATCATTGGGATAAAATATCATGTCATCTGGGAGGGAAACTGCTATCTAAATAACATTAAGATCAAGAAAGTTTGTGTATGGTTCTTAAAGTACTATATTTTGGGATTTTGTCAAAGTACTGCTAGTATCTATCATTCTATCGACATGAGGAAAAAGCAGAGACATAAAGACACCCCTTTTCTCAAACCTGGGCAATAATCCGATTCCCGGCTAAGAGTTTAGACTCTCGACTTGACACCGCTGCAATTTTACGATATACGCAGTCGAAGTGCACCTGTGGAGGTTTCATTTAGAACCAAAGATCATTAAAAACATAACATGATTCCATATAAAAACAAACCTGTACTCTCATTCCTTTCTCAGCTATTGGTCCCTTCCCCACTACAACATCATAGTATTTCAATCCATCGGCTGCTTCAAAGCAAAAACAAAAAAACAAAACCTTATAACTATCATGTTATCCATGAATGCACCCCATTTCTATTCATAATTTGTGCATATGCCAGATTATGCATTTTCAATATACGTGTTTGTGCTAAAAATGATCTGATGGTTTCATAGTTAGTCTTGAATGGAGCAGTCAATATTCATGACATCTGAGCATATCATAAATGGATAGTATGGAAAATGTTCCAGTGAACAATCAAATATGTCCTTATTACAAGAACTTCCAATTTAGTAGTGAGTCTCAAATATTAAATGCAATACATCAACAACTTCTAGTAATTAATTAACATAAAGAAACTTGCCGGAAAATAAAGGGTCATTTCACTAATTAACACTGAATCACGTAAAAGGAGCACAGCATGCTCGCAATTTAAGCTAACATCAAGTTTGCAGTTAATTTACAAAGGAAGTTAAGCATAAATCTGAAACATCCTCTCCAAATGCATCACCTCAATGTTAGATCAAACATGTTAGTCCATACCAAATCTAAAACAGATGCAATTTTGATACCGAAGGTACAAAGATGATAGGGATGAAGACATTTGTTTCAGCGAAAATGATAGCAAACACTACCACGACATGCACGAATCTTCACTTCACTTAGCTTTTGATTTGTCTTATATCCTCACCAACTACCTCTGAAAGCAGAGAAAATGTTTTCAACAAATGAAACACGCTACCGATTACATACAAAAATGAAAATTACAGGAAGAAGAGTGCCTTCAAAGACCAGCCTCAAACCCTAAAGATCACAATTTTTTCCCCAAACCAACAAGTTAAGGATGTATATGTATACTACACTAGACAATACATACATCAAAATTGGAGTAACCAGTAAGGTTTTCTAAACCCAATGATGCCATACCTACAGCCTACAGGAACAAAAGAAAATGTGTCCCAGTGCCGATTCACAAGCTTGTTATGGGCATGTAATGACATTTGAAACTTCATCAAAATTTATATAAATTGTTTACGCAAAAAGTGAAATCGCAGCACCAAATGAGAGAAAATGGAAAAAAAAAAAAAAAAAAATGGGTTACTGACGGCTGGTGAGGAATTTCTCAGGAGGGATGATCTTCCGGCGTCTCTCTCTGGCATCTGATGATTGGGGCAGCGATACGATACTGAAAGGCAGCGAAGAGATCAGAATCGCCGATCTTCTCGAAATGGGTATCGGAAAACCAACTTGATTCGCAGCTTGCACTTGACTTGGACTTGCGGTGGTGATGAGCTTCGAGCAGGCTCGAACAAGACGACGATCAACGGTACATTTCTCTAAGCTGCTCGTCAGTGAAGGTGAAGCCATGGCCGTTGAGAACGTATAAACCTCCCAAAACTGACATTATATCTCTATCCATTCCCGCTCTATTGAAATGACCGTTATGTCCCTTCTCGCCAAATCTCCAAATTTCCAAATAAAAACCTACATGTACTCTTTTTCATAAATAAAAAAAAAAAAAAAATCTTTATGGTCTAAACCATGATTTCCTGAGCGAGCCTGCAAATCCGTTGTCGACACTTTTAAACCGCTTTATCAAATCCAGATTAATCATCATTTGATGGTAAGTCACATTTAAATCTCAACTCTTTTCAGGGTGACCTGAACTATTTTCTACCAGTTTAGTCCGTTAATTTTGATGATTCTTTTTTAAATGTCAATTTTGTCCTTCTTGTTACCATTTTTTGTAATTTTAACTTGTCACATTTTGCAATGGACTATCCTAAACTTGACATTTTCCAAAAATTCCGTCAAAGTTATTGACGGGATTTGTGGAGAATAGTCTAGTATAGTTTAAAGTTAAAAAAATGTTTAAAAAATCCGTTACAAAAAATGACAAGTACATGATACTCGCCTGTGATTATCCCAAATCTAAATTTTGGATAGCATTAGCAAAAAAACAAGAGTCAATTTTCGGACGTAGTGAATAACATAAAGTGAATATATTCATTAATCCATTAGTTTACGTACACAAATATTACACGAAGACTACCAATCTTATACAATATTGCAGTGTGTTCAAGTTCAAGTGCTAAAAAAACAAAAAAAAGAAGGTAATGGATGGGTTGTTGTTCTTACAAAAAAGTTGCTAAAAACTGGGAGAAGAAGAGGCTATGGTGTTCATGATGAAAACTCATGATACATAGTTTCAAGCATATGTGTGTGAGCGTGTGCGTGCTTGCGTGGATCATGTCCTGCTCTCTAGCTCCCAGTAAGTAAGTTGGTCAGTTCAGTTCAGTTCAGGTGGATTTGAAACTAGGACTCATGGCCTGTTGTTGTTGATTTGACGTTGGCGTGTCTACAGAAAGATTAACTTGTGCTGCAGATGATTTTGTGGATACCGATGATTTAACAGATGACAAGGTTTTCCCTGCTGATCCCAATGTCTTTGTCTGAGCAAATCGCGCAGAACTACCCTTTTTCTTGGCCTTGGAATGCCACTCCAATAGTGCCTTGGAGGTTTGTTCATCAAAGATTGTCCTCTTCATGGTTGATCCCATCTGATATTACCCGAAACGCAATCATTGTAAACATTGCTAGTAGTGCTCATTTTTCGATACTACCATATTATTGTTCGTATACGTACCTGAGTAACCAGGGCATATAGGGGGAGAGTGATGTAGCTGCAAAGAAACTGGACCCCAAGCCTGCACAATGATACATTTCAATGTAGATTTGTATGTGCACAATGTACTGGTTTGTGCATGATATGTGCACAATTTACTGGTTTGTGCATGTTTACAATGAAACAACTCAATGTAGATTTGTATGTGCACAGTGTACTGGTTTGTGCATGAAATGACTTGGGACCTTTCATAGAGGGTTCATGTTGTATCCTTAAGAAAAAAACACAAACTTACCCGCAAACGACTCTGATCCATAGGAGAGTTTTATCTTCATGAAAACATGAATTGAAACCGAATTCATACTGCACCAAGAATTAGCACAAGTAAATCAACAGTACAGTATGCAAGTATTCTGTGGGAGGAAGAGGACAGCAGTTTGATAATTACCCAAATCCAGACGACGTATGTTAACTCGAACGCATTCTGAAACGCAAAAGAAATACAGAAAGCTAGCTTGTCAGATGTTCTTTAGAAACCTTAGGAGTATATATACAGGTAAAGAGGACGGCTCAGTTACCGCGAAAAGAACGTAATGGATTAAGTGAAGGACTAGTCTCGGCCAAGCAAACCAAAAGTACTCGTCAGAGACTTGTACTAATGGCACCCCTTGGACTGCTGATTGTCTCTCCTTGATTTCCAAGGCCATTTGTGTTATAATTCCTTGAAGTTTTGTTCCAACTGCTAAGAGGAACTTCGCAAAATAAAGTGATTAGTGCTTCACTGATCAACCTTGTACCCATATAGCATAGTATCTTTTATAGCAAATTTCTTACAAGTAAAGGAAGTAAAGAGATCACGAACGTAACAGGGTTCCCTGGAAAAGATCAAAGAAAAATGAGCACCGAACCTAAGGTTATTAAAGTGAGGACCGATTCAATTATAACATTAAGAAGATTTACTCACTATCGGTGCCGATAAGCATAAATATCACCACTAAGAACCATAACGGCGCGCTGTCAACATCAATAAAGTTATTAAGTTAATTGAAGGAAAGATAGTTAACTTAAACGCGAGCTCTACGAATGCAGAAGATAGAACTTTACCTGATTCCGACAATTATCTTAAAGTCATCTTCTAATGACCTTTTTATATATTTTTGAAAGTTAAAGTTGCTTCCAGGCGCTAGATGAACCTATAAAATTTATATAATTAACACAAAAGTTATCATTGTACATAAAAGCGTTGAAAGTTCTGCACTTTGAGGTACTCACATTAATGAATCCACTGCGCATGGTTAAGTAGTCAGACTTTCTGACAGATGTGAAGAATTGCCGAAAGAAGCAAGCCTGCATGAATTAGACGTACAATCATGATAACAATCAAGAAATCAAGACTTGTGGGAATGATAAAAATAAACAAACTCGGGTTTGAGGACACAAACTGACTGTATACTGTCAAGAAACAACTCATTTACCAGCAGCTCAAGTCAATGGAGTCTTCTTACCAAATAAAAGCTGATGGGTGTTGAGTACCATGTACTAGTGTGTCTTCTCACGAATGATGTTTCGTGGGTAAGCTTGAACCTTGAAGAATCTGAATGTTTCAAAACAAATAAACAATTATCTAGAGTTGCAGATGCAGTGAACAATAACTCCAAGCTTGAAAATAGAAACAGAAAAAGAGCTATGGTTGCAGTTCCATGGTATACCTTTCTCATTTTCCTGTTCTCGCAAAACCGATCGTTCCCAATCTTTCCACCCACTAATCTAACATAAAAAGAAACTTGCCACTGTTAAATGACAAGAATAGATTGAGACCATATATATAATTTGAGTACAAGGACAAAAACAGCATAAATGGGTTAGGCGAAGTCAGCATGAACCGAAGAGATCATGATCGTTCAAGAAGTTTGTTCGTACAAATGGATCATGTCCCTTTGATCACGATCCCTTGAGCTAGTTACTAGTAAGCATCATGCTGCTCTAATATTGAATGTAATCAATTCAAAAATCACAGTTATACCATAAAAGCATAGAGGAAAAAAAAAACCCAATATATAAAACACACACACTCACCTTTGCTCTTCCAAGCTTCATTGTTAAAACACTGTAAAACACATGAAATATTGCTAGGAAGAAAATGAAGATGTGAAGCTGATGCAATCCATGTACAGATATCATTTGAGCGAACCCCTGTATTTAACATTTCATCGATTATGTACCGAGAAAAATGTTCATAAAACAAGAATTATGTTGTTTGCATTGTTGTTGTAGCTGTCACAAAATCAGTACCTCATCGCACGTTACAGGCTCGCCACCACCTAAAAATCTACGCTCATACCACAGTAACCTGCGACGATGATCTCCACCCTCTTCTTCCGCATTCGCTTTTTTTGTAGCTCTGATGGGACATGGCAACATTGTATGTGAAAGCTCCTCCGGAATGCAGATGCTGGCAATGTAGTTTTGCCCAAATGTCAGCAGCAAAGAAATGAAACCTAAAACCATAAGCTCTGCAAAATAAAAACAATCACAATCATTTATCGAAGCCAAAAAAAAACCCGAAGATACATATAAGAAAACAATCAATGATACGCGTGATTTTACCGTCTTTGATTATTTCTAGAGCTTCGAGCAGAGAAGGCTTATGTCTTTCTTCTAACCACTGAAATATAAGAAAACAACCAAATACATATATAGAGATCCAATTATTACAAACAATGAATAATGATTGAAATTAAGAATTTGATGACATACCTCTTCTATAAGTTCAATGACATTCTCCAATAAAATAGAAATCAAAATAATTACAGCAACGACGGTGGCCACAGCCCATGTTGGCGTCTGATCGAGCTCTACGCCACCTCCACCTCCACCCATTTCTCAATTTACTTGAACAGCTAACAATATTATAATATGATGATCAGTCTCATGTAATATTATATATTACTGCGAAAAACGTTAAAGATACTGCTTTTCTGGTTAAGCTAATATTGGAAATTTTTTTTTTTTTTTTTTTTTTTTAGTTTTCTGGGAGATTGTTGTTTATGGCCGGTTTGATGATTTAGCAGTCTCAAACCGGCATGAACAGATGAACAAATGATGTTGTGGGGGCTTGAAATTCTTTTATAGCCTATTATTTCCATTTCTGTTCACTCGTAATTTAGATGTGTTTATTTTTAGCATTGAGATATATTTGGAGACATGTTTTTGTCCGACAAATCCTAAGAACCTGTCTCCAATCCCGCAAGCTAATTTAAGACCAAAAATTCTTTGATACCAGTACGTACGAGAAATATAAGAGTATTCTTATAACATTTCAAGGTACTAAAAATGTCATCATTCACAAATAAAAACATTATGGACATTATCGAGAAATGATGCGCATGGTATTACAATTTAACGATAAAGAACATGTGACGGTGTGATGAATGCATCAAGTTCATATAGTTCACACAATCCCCATAGGTTAGTGGGTAGTAAACAATGAATTGACCAAAATCTGCACAACATAAGAAACAAAACAAAAAAAAACTCGAATTCAAAAGGAAGATCCTCGCTCTAGCTCTCTACATATACCTGGAAAACAAGTTAGCGTCCTTCGTTTCAGTGGTTCTAAGGCAATCTAGATAACAGGTTCTGGGTTTCGTTTTGGTTTTGCTGGGAGTCGCTTGGAACGAACACGGGAAGCTGGCCACCCCTATGTGATCTGCCCTGCTGAAAATAGCTTGACGTAGAACCTCTATCACGCCCAGAACTGCCAAATCTCGTCCCTCTTGCCATCTGTTCGTTAACAAGAGGACCGCCAAAAAATATAGATTGACCAGAATACAGGAGCTCAGTTCCAGAACCTTGTGAAGAAGCAGCATTTCTGGAAGATGAGACAAATCGCCCAGCGTCTTGATCCCAGAAGACTGAAGATCTAGTGCTTTCTGCTACACCCATGATGTTCTTTCTTGTAGGAACCTGGGCTAAATTTTCTTGGACAGGAGGGTTTTCAATCCTATCACTTTGTTTCACCGACCAGGGAGACTGACCCTCTGATGATTGATACATGGGGTTTATGCAATCTACGTTTGCAGTTTGATGTTCCAGCAGAGATGGGGTGAGATTGTAGGGACGAGGACTGCTAAAGTTACTAAGACTATGATCACATGTTTCCAGATCTTCCTTGCTGGCTTGACTTGGAGGATATGAGCTCTTGGAGGGAGATAACCTCAGTGCCCCTGCTCGGGTGTTTCTGCTGTGAAACCCTCGCTCAGTACTGATAGGACTGCTCCTTCCACTAACATTGCTACTGGATAAATTATCCGCGTCATAAGGATGATGACGAGAACCTACTGGACGAAGCACAGATGATGATGCTCTAGCTTTGGCAGCCGCTTTAACTGCCTCATTAGAATCTAACTTTGCAAGCTTCCATGCACTAATTCGGACTTGACGCTGAGGTAATCTTTTCCCCTTGTCTGTTGGATGTACTGCATCTGGATCTACTGTGGATGGAAGGCGTCCTGGCTCCAAATGTGGGATAATTTCATCCTGTAAATGATGATATCAATGTCATCTTAGTTTGTTGGATGCTATTAAAAGAAATGAGATGGTATTGGATGGTGCATGCAGTACATGGGATAAAAAGCTTGAAATCATATAATCAAGTTGTGTCTTCGTATGTTCATTAGATGTTATATATAAGCTTATACTCTTATCAAATGAATACGGGCCTACAAGACCATACTTGATTACATTAAACACATATAATGGATGTCACTACAAGGCTACGAGCTGAGGCAGTCAATTTAATATCTTCTTTTACCCACACCCCTGCTTAAGGTTATGATAGCGTTTTTCTTTTCTTACCCCAGCATTATATGACATTCTTTCCATAAAAACCTACTATTATTACTTCTTCAAGCAATAAACTATTTTTTCTGAAGGTTGTAAAATTTCATGCCAATAAGCACCAGATTCAATGAAGCTCATAATACCTGGTGATCCATGAATATTCTTGGGGGCGTACACCAAACACCTTTGTATTGCAAGCCCATTCCTAGAGAACTTCTTCCACTAATGGCAGTCACAGCTGAGCTAGTTGGCGAAGATGGTAGACTTTGCTGATCCCCTCCTTCTATAGATGGTCCAGGTGGTTCACTTTGTGTTCTCATGGCAACAACATACTCATATGTGGTGATACCCTGCAGCAAAAACAAGTAGAATTACAGCACATGAATAACTAGATGTCCTTTTCTCATCTTTAATTTTCTTTCAGGATAGAAAGATATAGAGAGATAGTACTAACATACCTTTCGAATCAAAATCATGTGAAAAAAGAATAATTCTCCCAAAGGTACTGTAGCAAGAAAAGAAACCGCTGTGCATAGGGCCTGTAATTAGAGAAAGAGGGTGTCAAATGTCAATGCTACCGGAAAGATGTAGCGTAAAGCCAAGTGCAACAGAAATAAATATTTTAACACTTGAAATATGAATGATAACTAGAAAACATTGTCAGTTCAAATTCAGCAAATCTAAAGCTCTCCACGCAAGTCTGAATCATTTTAACCCAAAAGGCATGGAAAACAAGATCAACTTACACACTCACTAAACAAACCCCAAAGGAACAAACATGCCCAAAATTGACTCTCAAGTTCTATAAAATATAATTTAGATGGTAGCGAAACAAAAAATATGGTTGTGCGTGTGTAGATGATGGGCAGTCAAAAGTAACAATAAGGACAACATGCTAAATACAATGGATAGCTGTTGTTCTGTAATCATTATATCTTTAAAATATGCACAAGAGGAAAGATTTTATTACAATGTTATCTGCAAATGAATTCATAAAATTTAAGTCCAAGAACACATAATTTACCACCACAGTCGCAAAGGGAGGCCGGGAGAATCCAACTCCAAGTCTGTCAATTATCTGACTTTCTGTACCCTTTTTATCAACAAAGCACCGAACAAGGACAGCAATACCAACCCCACATTCAACAATAAGCTGCACATGCATGCACGCATACATATTACAAAAAACATTAATAAATTAACGACAGATTGAGCAAGATGTAAATAAGAGATCTGAACAAAAACCAGAGGAAAATCAAAAATGAAACGTACCCAAACAAGGCTTGCTGCCATAAGACACACAAATGTGATGTAATTTTTCCTCCCCACACAATTGTTCAACCACTGCATAGACACAAATATCAAAATTCGAACCAATAAAATACATAGAGAACTTAGTTCTTCCTACTTCAATAAATCCTGGATATATAGATTCACTAGTCAATTATAAACTATAAAGATCATCTCGTAAACATGATTGTATATAAAGTGCCCTTTGGAGTATTCCTGGGATAATTCTAAGCATCTCAAGAAACTTAGACATGGAAACCAGAACAAGAAAATAAGAACTTACACGACAATGATGATCAAATCCATCAACACATTTGTCACAACTTCTGCAATGTTTGCTAAACTTGCGGACCTACAAATGAATGAATTTAGCACCTTTTGTTTCAGCATATAAATCCGGATCATTATTTGCAGTTATAAGTTTTAACAAAGTACTATGATATGAAATGCTAGAGACATGAAAACAACCTATCATGTCAAAAGAACACTTCAGAGAGTCAAACATCAATAACAAAGTGGGACATAATAATTTTTTAAAATATCTTACTTTTTTACTTCTTCGTTTTATTTTTAGTTAATTTTCATAGCAGAAGATGGAGGGCGCTCCACTGAACAAAAATGAAACCACAATGCATGCAGTTGATATCAATTTCATTGGCATGAATTCTATAGTGTACCTCAGCATTACACAACGTACAGAATAATGCATCCTCTCCAGATTGTTGTTGTATAAGATCATCTTTGCGGCAATCTTCAACCACAAGACAGCCACAAAAGAAACCTCCTAGTTTCGAACAACAAGAACCATGCCTACCAGAGTTTCCTCTATTGCTCAGTCCTATCTTGCTAGGTTCTTCCATTGAAGATGCATTACCTGTTTATACAGCAGGAACCTTTAACAAGATATTTAAAGGAACTGTCACCTAGCATTCTCAATTGATCTGTATTCCAGTAAATTCAAGCATTACATATTTCAACTTCTTAAGATATATTGATTATAAAATTTATTTGAACATTATATAGTGTTTATAAAATTTATTTCAACCTCTTAAGATAATCAGTTGATATAATATCATATGGATAAATAGGCATGTACAATGGTTGAGCAACGATCCTCATTATTAATTGAAGTATTTGAAGGTGTCCAATTAATAGCCATAACCACAATTTGTAATTTTACACTTGCAAGTAACAGACTATGATGTTATTAACCAACCAGGAAGATCTGACTCAATGTGTGATTTGTAGGCTGACATCTTGTCAACTTCAAGCAGAATTCCAGGATCTGCAGGATCAATAGCTGTGCATCGAACATAAAGTATGAATACTGAAAGGGCCTGAAAATTGAGAATAAGGTGATAAGATAACGACAAAGTGAGAATAAATAAGAGAAATTATTTGGAGGTGTTCCTTACCAAAGCAGAATACACCCCAATAGCAATGTACTCGAATATGTCCTTTCCAAGAAAAGGAGCAAAGAAGGCATAGTACGCAACAGATAGCAAAAAGAAAACTGTTATAGCAACAACCTGGGAACCATGCAAAAAGAGAGAGGACTTAATAATCAGAAATCAATTAACGTAGACTTGTCAGTTTGAATCAATATTTTCATTTAGAGCTTCCTATATAATTCTAGTGCACATTGGAATAAGCATACAAACATAGCCATGATATTTTTCATTTTTTAGATAAAAACATCATTACATACAGATACCAAAATGACCTCTTTTTGTTGATTATATTAGCAACCCAACTGGTCCAACTGATGATACAGTTTTTCCCCGAACACATAAATTTGCAAATTCTTGTAACTCTGTCTAGTACTATGACAAGAACTCCATTGATGTCAGATTTCTTAAACTCAGAACAACTTTTTTCCTGGTTGGGTTCGGTCAACCTTTCAGAGTCCAATATATAATAAAAACATTTACAGAGATCTCTTTGTTTCAGACAGAGATAAGAGGATATTTTTGCTAAATATTGTATTATTCTATATACATCATTTGAGTCTCTATCAAAGAATTAAAATAAATAAATAAACAAAAGCAGATTTTTTTTTTTTTTGCAGTGATCAAGCACTTCCATTCAATTACATACATAAAAATCTCTTTTTTCTCTCCCAAAGAATAGATAGCTCATGGTGTGGTACCTCTATGTAATTATACCCATTACGTATTCTCTGTCATCAATTTCTATCTATTTAAAACTCAGATAATTCTGAAAGCAAGAAAGATTTTTAAATAGCAAAAAGAACCCAGAATTAAACGACTAAGATTATTCCATGTTATTTAGCCAAAGTCGAATAATACTGGCCCTGCTTCAGGAAATAGTCTTGCAAATGGAAACTACTGAGGACAGGATGCTGCGGATTATATTATATAAACTAACAGGAGTTCAAATCAGGTTTCTTCCTAGGCTGAAAACCATATAAACATTGCAATGAACAAATGATATATTGTACCATATCAAAATACTGTAAAGTTTTTACTGAACCCACAATTGCTATTACTGAAAAACAAATGAGAAAACAAAATAAAGCAAAGAACCAGCGCATGAACAAAAAAAATCCATAAAACTAGAAACTATCATGACCCAGCAATCCAAAAATAGAATATGCATAAAAATGGAGAATCAATACAATAAAAAACAGCGGTTTCAGAAACTAATAAAATGCATACCCTAACAACACAAATACCGAACCAGTAGATTAGGAACTCAAAAGACCCTCACGAAACCAGCATTTTCAAACAATCACTTCAAAAAACTTTAAAGTTGTAGTGCAATGAACCTGAAAAGTATGGGCTGGAAGCTCCCATCCATGACGCCTAGGCATGGTTGGCACTCGCTGAAGTCCAAACTCGTCAAATCAACACCATCTAACACTCGAAAGACGCCATTAGACGAAGCCACTCGAAAATGCGAACCAAATCCAGCACCTAAGTTTGAAAACCACCGGCTCCGAAGTTGCTCTGCGCTGGTCTTCGAGGTCTCAGTAACTTCCTGGACAGTTCAAGCCCGACCCAGAACCCAAAAACGAATTCTATAAGGACCCAAGAAGTTCGTTGGGGAAATCAGTAGGGTTCGAGAAGCACAATTCATCGATCAGATCCAGAGCAGGCTTTTGAGGAAGAAGAAGAAGAGAAAATTGAATTTACTAATTTAGCACATTCAGTCCCTACACTGATAATGAAAAATAGTGCCGGCTCGCTAATTTAATTTATTTATTTCTCAGATAAATAAATTTTCGGTAAGTCCCTATTGAGCTCTAGCTTTACTTTTTGGCCCCTAATAATTGCTGAAAAGGGCCTGTAGAGGTTATACTTTCCAAAAAAAGTAGAGCTATTTGGCGATTGACGGATCAGGACCGTCCATCAAATCAGAGACTCGTTATGGTAGAATCTTTGTGGGCGAGCGGTTATCTTTTCGTTGAGTGGTCAAAATCAAGGTGTGGCCCACGCACTTCGCGTTTGCGCTGAAAACAAAATTACTTTCCAATTTTTGTTAAAACATAAAACACGTTTACGGAAACATATAAAAACACCTTTTACCAAGAAAATAGGTTATGTGCTCACAAATATCGGGATTTATTTGTTATTTTTGTTTCTTAAAATGTAAAATCGATTATTTATTTTTATTGATACACCACTACAATGTCGCTTATGCCCTTTGACTTGCCATTTTTTTCTTTTAATATTGGGTTAGATGATTCTTTGTCTCAATCACGAGGTTTCTGAAGTGGGCAAACAATCAACATGGGATTAGCACTTATAAGTCATACCGCATTGGCTAGGACCACGAGAACGGCAAAAAAATTCCTACCAAATTTTGACGCAAATATCATTTTTTGGGACTCGAACTTGAGATCTCTGGTTAAATTGGAACAACTCATTATCAGTTGACCCACCGCTTAGCGGTTGGGTTAAATGGTTTTGTCTCTCATTCACACTTTTTTTAGCAAATTTTTTTTTTTTGAAAAAGACGAACCAT
>JAYMTH010000576.1:0-19777 GCA_036897465.1 Pelargonium australe
ATATATATATATTACAATTCTTGGGATCGAAGATCCAGATTTTATCTATGAGAATTTAGTATGCTAAATTATTGATTTATCC
Source organism: Pelargonium australe (assembly GCA_036897465.1). Lineage (NCBI taxonomy): Eukaryota > Viridiplantae > Streptophyta > Magnoliopsida > Geraniales > Geraniaceae > Pelargonium > Pelargonium australe. The sequence continues at coordinate 83 of JAYMTH010000576.1, forward strand.
TCCAATGAGTCCGCCAAAACAACATGTTCTAGCTCCCGAGTACTTTATGATGCTCTCCTTGTCATATATCATTGGTAGCTCATAATGAAAACACTAAAATACACACACGGTCAAAATATATATGCAATGATACATGTAGAAAACACTAAAGTTCAAGATAACACACGAGGATGACTCCCTGCTTAATTTGTTCAATCGTGGTACCTTTTGTGGAGCATCTCGAAAGTTCATCGGGGCACTCTCTTGGTATGAAGGCCCCCACAAGTCTCTTGGAACGAGGGTTCTCGAGTGAATTCCTTTAGTGAGCTTATAGAAATGGGTTTCCAATGTTTAGGTAGCAAGCCAACTCGAGTTTCACAGTTAAGACACTACATGTCACGTTTTAAATGGTTGATAAACGTTACAAATTTTCGAGTAGCATAACCGCCGGCTTATATTGATTTCTTCTTCTTATTTTATATTACAATAAATTTATACTAATTAATCGGTGAATGCAAGGAAATAATTGGAGTAAGTACCAATAAAACGAAAGGAGTAAAGAGAAGTACGTAGCTATGTCCAAAAACAGTAGTTACGACGGAAAACAACATGGGAGGTTCCACTGCCAGCCAATCACGACTGGGACTTTGATACAGTTTCCGACACAGTATTCCACGTACACCGAATCTGTCTCTCTAGTTTCAATCGAATTGGGAACCTCTCCGCCGCTAATAAGAGCCACAGATACTTTCTGGATTTAGTACTATCCATCTCTCTCAAAAATAAATAAATATCTTCCCCAAAAACCCACCACAAAATCAACTCCATTTCTGTACAACAATATCCAAAACCTCAGATCTTCCTGCTACATTCTCTTTTGCACGTGCAATTCAGGTTCGAGTCTCCATTGTTACGCTGGCTGATACTGCTTGACATACTCCTTTTAACCTTGTTTTATGAAAATTGTGCACATTTTGAGTTCAAATTCTGGTTTGTGCTCAATTGATTTGGGATTTTGTGAAGAATCATTGCAATTGTATCTGTTATTTGTTGATGTTGTTGTTGTTGGGATTGTAGGTTTTGTGGGCTGCAATGGAGTTCATTGAATGTTAAGTGACTGTTGCTGATGAAATTTGTGCGCTTAGCTGATTAGTATTTAGTACAGAGGAAAAAAATGGATCAGATACGATGTACAATGATGCAACATGAGGCCTTGTTTAAGGAACAGGTTTGCTGATTTAGATTCTGCATGTTATTTTCTTTCTGTTTATGCTTTGTGTGTTTGGTTTTCTGTAGACTAGAGAGGTTGATTTGTGCTGTCTATTGATATTGTAGCATATCATCTTCCTGAGAAAATCAAAACATGATACGGATTTTCCCATCTATACGAGATAGTAAATATGTATATGAACTCGATCTGTAGTTGCTTCCAAACCACTGTATTGTTCTGTATATATCTAATCTATGTAGACATTACTTTACATGTTAGTAATTCTGAAGCCGTGTAAAAGAAAAATATATATTTTGGATTTAGAACCTTGAGATTGACATGATCCATTCTGAGACTTGCTGGCGCGTTGCCGTTCTGATCATATTTGAAGGGGTTTAGCTCTCTGCACACTTTGGTTGGGATCTTAGCTTTATTGGCCCGTTATTTTTGGATATTGATCTTTTTAGTTCATTTGTGGAGCTGAATTCATAATCTTGTTACTTTCTGTTTCCAGTTAAGTTCCCGTTCCTCAGTGTCTCTCGAGAGTCAAGAAGCACTTTTCATTTGATAAATAGTATTACCTATTAAGTTAGTGTCGTATATTGGGTTTCTCCATGTTGTCGGGAAAAGTAAATGTAGGAAAGTTTGCCTCCATAAAAGGAAGGTAATAATGTCATCTTGAAATACATTGTTTTCAACGTAGTTTGGACAAATGTGCTTGATGTTTTCCCCATCTGTGGTTGATCCATATTACGGCTTTTCTTTCTTCAAACAACGATGGTATTATCGTTGCCATTTTAATTCTATAGCTTATCAAGTGATGTTCAACTCAGGTTCAGGCTCTGCACAAACTGTACAGTATCCAAAAATCAGCGATGCAAGAGATGAGGAAAAGAATCTACTATCAGCCCCAAGTTTTGGCAGTTAATTTCGAGGGTGTTGTACTTGAAAATGACCAACTTCACGGTCCTGTTCTGGAGGGCAAGTCGTTGAGGCAAGCTTATGCGACTGCTCATTCTTACAGGGAAGAACAGCTTTCTCTTTCTTTGCATCCCTTTTGTACTTCCGAGCGGTTGAAATTTCGTGATTCTTCGTGGATGAATGGAGGAGAGGTTGAAACTCCACATGCTGCACGGAGCAAATCAGTGAGAAACTTTGATCTTGAAAAACTACCAGAAGACTGCATGGATGAGTCGGAGAGTCAGACTGAGCCAATCAATTCCATTTTGTCCAGAAGAACCTCAAGCACAGATGATATTTCTTTTTTAGGAGACGCGACTCTAAAAACGGGTTCACAAATATTAAATCAGACGTCTTCAGAAACAAACTTAAGAGTACTTCCGGACCCAAGTCAAGAGATCAATTTGAGTTCTAACCAGGCCTCAGCTAGTAAGGTTTGTGAAATTGATATCAAGAAGTTTGATACAAGCTCTCACAACTCAAACAACATCACTGTGAAGAAGACGTCACCCGATGTTGCGGATAGGTACTTGCCCGCCATTGGAAACTCTGATGCTTCCCAGGATTCGCGGCATTCAGCTACCAGGCTTCCGGAAAAGCCAATATTGTCACATCAGGTTCTCTCTCTCTCTCTAAATTGATGCTTGCTTGTTCTTATCTTTAAGCTCTGTTGCTAAAGCTACAACTTTATAGTTATAAGTGAAAGATAATAAGAAAGTTACATACTTAAAAGTCTCAGAAGTACACCAATTCGTATTTGAGATTTTGTTTCTTTAAAGCTCAATTAGGCCATGTAGATTCAAAGCCTGAGTTTTGGTTTTGTAATTGTGTCGTCAAATTCATCTGAATACATAAGATTAGAGCTTTAGGATTTCATTGAGTGAATCATATCATTCCCTTGCATAAGAGAATGCTTAATTCCTTAGTTGTTGCTTTGTTAGTACTGAGCAAAGACTGGTAAATCGCATTTTTCTTGATTATGTCTTAATAATGCTATCTTTTTCATTCTTCAAAGGGATCATCAAATTTCACTACTCAGTTGAATCCTAGAAAATTAGACCGACTTCATCCCGAAAGAAGTGCAGACCAAGCCAAGGGAACCAATTTCCCAGTTTCTAGTGAACTACATCAATATCCTGAAAGCGACAGCACAAGCACAATCTCAACTGCCCATCGGAAACTAGAGGAACAGATCAATGATTATGTTGGCGGGGTTTGGTTTCCCAAGAGTCCTGTCATCTCTTCACAAGGTTCCTTAACCCCGGAATCTTTGCAGTATCAATCCAAAGATCAGATCATGCGAAGGTCTCTTTCACTGGAAACAAACTCGTCTTCAGGAAAGCAAGGTCTCCAATCAGCTGGATTGATCTCTCAGAAGGACGGTCAGACTGAAAACTCAAATGACTCGGGTAATGGAAGCAACAGCATGAAGTTCGACAGCAATAAAAGCTGCGAGTCCAAAATCATCGGCACACATGGAAGTGACGAGGGTAATCAAAGGAGCAATGGCAGGGATGAAACTGTCAAATTAGTAAAAGGAGATTCCTGGCGGACAAAAGATGTTTTGAGACCATCTTTCTCTTCCACTCTTTCTGATACCGAAACGAAATTCGCTGAATCTGATAGCGAAGATAATGATGATCCGGCCCTTGAAGAAGCAAGTGAAAGCATTGCAGCAGAGATTTTGCTCAGTTTTGCTCCAAGAAGAGCACAGGTCAATCCTCATGACATTGATGAGAAGCTGAAGAATAGTAGCAGTAGTGGAAATGGGATAGATGAATCCATAAAATGGACAAATTCTATAATTAGAAGGAGGACCTTGAGAAGACCCAGATAACAAGTTCAAGTGACACAGCTGTTTCTGTATAGTTTTTCTCTTCACCTTGTTTTGTAACACTAATGTATTTAAAAAAATTTATATAGCTGCTTCTAGCAGAAAACATCTTCATAAACTACATCGACATTGTATTACTTTTACATACGAAATTTAATGTTTTCGTGATATATAAATTCATGTAACTACACACATTTATTTTCAATTTATATACATATGCATAAGTAGAATCAAGATTTTTAATAGTCATTTCGATTCTATATACTATTTTAAACATATTTTTACCAAACAAATGAAACACATAAAATTAGAGATCACACATTTAGGGTCGGGTTGGGTTATTGACTCGACCCTATATGGTTTTCAAGTTGGTCGGATTATGAATTTAAAGCCTAAAATACAATTTTTTGCGGATTTATTCGATTTGGCTCTCAGTTTTGCATGGTAAACCCGAATATAATCTGACCCGACCAACTTCAGTTAAGTTAGAGCAAGAGAAAAATAAGGTTGAGCTTCGGGTACCCATCGGATTTATTGCAGACCCGTTTATTACAGGCGGGTTCGCTCTCCTAGATTGGGCGTCTTGTTGTCTCGTAACAGCTGATGCAATCAAAATCAGAATAAATAAAATTGTGTGTGACCTTTGCGAGAGTGAGGTCAAAAATGGAGGAGGAGAAGAAGAAGAAGGAAGAGAGCAAATCCCCTAAGAAGGCCAATTTGCTCGATCATCACTCTATCAAGCACGTCCTCGATGAGGCTGTTTCTGAGGTACGCAAACCCTAATCTCTCTATTTGTAAGTAAATGTGTTCAGATACAGACAGATCATTGCCTGAAATTATTTGATGCGTCGCTATACACTATACTTGTGTGCTGTGAACAATTGTTTGCGGTGTTAGATTCGGCGATTTCAGTGTGTCTGGTCTGCTGATTTTTAGGGTTTTGGACTGGATAGCGAGGGGCGTTTTGTTTATGCCATGAATGGGTGTGCTCTTGAATTTTTTTTCTTCGTAATTGTTGGTTAAATCCTTAATCTGACACGGAAATTGGGGTAAAAAGATTTCAGAATGATTTTTGAAATTAGGTCATAGTAATGTTACAAAAAAACTTGTATGTGCAGAATGGTGCTAAGTATCATGCTGCTGCTTTTATGTGCTGCATAATATGTTAACCTTTTACTCTTTGTTTTGTTTTTGTCGCCAATTTCGGTGTTCTGTTTGCAATTAATAAACTGTGTTTTTTGATTAAAAAAATAAACTCCGTGTTTTGTTTTGTCTTCTGCAGATTGTTACAAGCCGAGGCTATGCGGAAGATGTGAGGTTGAGTAATGTGAAGTTGTTCCTTGGCACTATCATCATTGCCATTGCTCTCTTCGCTCAATTTTACTACAAGAAGTTCCCTGAAAACAGGAACTTTTTGATAGGATGCATCGTATTATATCCTTTTCAGAGCTATTACATAATGTCTAGAATAGTTTATCAGTGTGTGTGCATGCTTGCATGAGTTTTTTTTATTAGTATTATTCTTCAGCGGGATTTAGAAATGTTGGAGAAACCATTTTGAAAATCTCCAAAACATGATTCATAATGACTTATGAGGCAAAATATTTGGTGAGAAAGGGAAAGAAAATGCTCTGCCAAGTAGAGCATGTTCAAAAAGCATTTTCTATATTTCTCTTTCTTCTCTATTTTTTAAAGCAACCGCTGCAGTATTTTCCACTAGGGATGATGTTAAGAGTCAATGATTTGATTAATGGATGAGTTGATCTTTGACTATGGCAAGTATGTTCTCTTCAGTGTTTTGTTGCATCTGATCATATACTTAAAGGAAAAGAATGCCCTCTTGATCACCTATCCTCCTTCTGTAAGTTTCTTGATCTATAATATTTTATTACAGTTTTTGTTCATGTTTTGTTGACTGCAATGTGGAGACAGATAACCTTGGGAGTGATGCTTTATCTTTACCTTTGGTTTGAGCGAAAGAGAGAAGATGATAAGATAGTGCATATGGTTAGATTAAGGGTGAAGAGGGAAGAATATTTTTCTCTCTGTTTTCTTGTTCGTTATATTATTGGAAAACTGTAAGAACAATTTTATTTGAGTGATTTAATTTGTTATTGGGTTAGAGAGGTAACTTTGGGATTATTATTCTTTTTTGGCAAACCTACTTTTAGGATCGATTTAGTGGTTCACCAAGGAAGGTGGTGGATTATACTATTAACTTCCCCTCAATAATTCTCCGAAGAAAGGGCTTGCGGGCCTACAACCTATTCATCATGCTCTCTTCTTGTTGGATTAGACTTGACATGCATTATGTCTACATTTGTTATTCTGAATATCTCCCATTGGTTTTTGTTCTAAGTGATTGATTCTAACCATGTCGATGCTGCAACCTAAGCACAGCCTTATCGTATCAAACTATTTATTTATAGACCGGCATACAATCTTTTGATTGTTAAAAACCAACACTGTAAAGCTGGTTCATTTTTTTCTCTTCTATATTCCTCAATCCTCTCTAGTACTGAGGATTCTAGAGTTATACACAGTGGTTTTGCTTGAACTAGTAGGTTTTAATGAAACACTAACAATTAGAAGTTGATCTTTTGTAGAGTTGAAACTGGGATTTAGAATTTATCATGGTTGGCTTTGATCAGAAGTAAGATGTTCATTGCTTTTGATTGGAGATATGAGGTCATTTCTCACCGGTCTCCGATTGTTTACAATCTGCTTTGTCCACCTATTTTAAGTATCCATGCTCAATTGTATTAACTGTTAAAACTTTATTATGTATCATCTAGGTAGGATTTTAGAGGGCATTTACATTCCGAGTGGTATGTATTGTTAAATCCCTACTTTCTGTGCTTTGTTAGTGTAGGAGACTAGGAGTTAAACTCCTTGTATTCAATGATTTTATTGCCAAGATTGAAGTTAAGAGTTGAGGTCAATTTGATGTGTTATATTTCTGAAAGAGGTATAATAGGGATTACATAATGTTGTAGAATGACCTCTATGGTCCTCGAAGACTCCTTTGTATGATGGATATAATTTTCCTTTTCTCTTCTTTGATCTTTGATTATAATTGGTGTCAGCATGCTCTTTGGTGGGGGTTATAGCAGGATAGAAAAAAAATGGAGTAGAGGTGAGGATATACTAGGAGGTTCAGCGTTTTCGTTTTCTTTTTCTTTGAAGAGGAACCCTTTTCTCCAATAGTGCTTGTGTGGTTGACGATCATGCTATTTAATTAAATCTGCAATAGCATTGTCACTATGGCCTTTTGGTGTGTTGTAATAATCTTCCTCACCCTTATTGTGGCCTAACCCCTCTGGAATGACAACTTGTGTACTTCCCCATGACTTGGCATCTCAGTGTAGTGTTGGTGTGTTGCATGTATGTTCATATGGCTAATCAGTACCAACAACAGCATCTTATACACTTGAGGCTCACCATATCCTTTTTTTTACTTGGCCAAGCAAACTTTTGTGTGGGATGTTATTTGTGGGAATGGATGTTCCTGTAGATATTTCCTTGGCTCTTGATTGAATCCTGAAAATATTGTCTTTGGATGCTGTATACAATTTGGTGGGTAGAACTTGTTCTCATGAATTCTTGTAAAAGAGAATTGGGTGCTTTGACACTGATTTACACTCCAACACAAGTCCTTGTTTCTCATTATTCATAATTCCTTTCTTTTGTACAGGGGTCATTCACAAGCACCGGGCTGGTGGTCTCTTCCGACCTGCCAAGAGTCTCCGATATGTACACCCTTACCATAGCGAGTGCAGACCCCGAATCAATATCCGCCAATAAACCTGTGAAGCTAACTAAAAGCGTCACCCAATGGTCTGTTACTCTTTGAATACATTCTTTTACAAACTTGTAGTCTGTACAGTAATTTTGTCCCTTGCTTTTCTGAGGTTATAATTTATGGTTGTTGTTCATGTGCAGGTTCACCAAAGATGGAGTTTTGGTGGAAGGCTTATTCTGGAAAGATGTAGAGGGGCTAATAAAGGATTATGCTGGAGATCCTAGAAAGAACAAGTGAAAACCTTATTTAATACTAGTTGAAAAGAGCTCTAGCATTGCTGTGATCGACCGTTCTAGATGTTTTGCTTCCATTCTCTAATTAAACTGAATTGACTCACTTAAAACCGGTTGGAAATTGAAATATTTTGATTTCGATACGCACTTTTTTCTTTTTTGATGGAACGCTTGTTTGTTATATCAATTTGAATTTTTGATTAAATTTGGTCTATGAACTTATTTTTATCCGAAATGGTTCCTGAACTTTCAATTTAGAAGATTTTATATCAAAAGTTGAGGCTAAATTTGGTTATTATTTGAAAGTTCATTGACCACTTTTGGGTAAAAAAAGTTTAGGAACCGAATTGGGGTCAAAATAGAAAGTTTCAGATTATTTTATACTAAAAAAATTTATAGACTAAATTGGGTCAAAACTTGAAAGTTTGGAGTCAAATTGGGTAATTTATCTAAAATTTATTAAAATGTAAGTCCAATCATATCCTTACATTGCAAAGAAGATGTGAAGAAATGAATTTTTTACTAAATTCTCAGTAGACTCTTTCGAAAAATACAACTAACTTCCTCTCCAAGAAAATTGCCATGTCAGATTGAACAGGACACGTGGCAGCTCTATATTTTATTAATTTACTGAATGAAGAACTGAAATACTACTACATTCTTCTACAACCTTCTAGTCAGGATCGAACAAATTAACCCACTGAGAGTGAGTGAGAGAAGCAAGAACCTCAGTGAGAAACAAAATCTGCAATCTCGCCTAAAACCCTCTCGGACCAGAACTCGCTCGCTGTTTCGCATTATCACCATCGTCGTCGTCGATGTTGAATAGCAGCAGAAGGGCCTCAAAGCTCGCCAGGTCTGCTCTTGCAGCAGCCTCCAGAGCTAATTCTTCTCTCCGCCACCGTTCTCGCGCTGCTCTCTCCCGTGCCGCCGATCTCTCTTCTCCCCAAGGCAGCCCCCTGCTCTGGCCTCCGATATTCGCTAATGACCATGGGAAATACGCCATGCCCTTGGCGGCTATCGGAACTAGTGGTGTCGGGAATAGTCTCACTTTCTCTAGAAAGTTCCACTCTTCTTCGCCCCTGTATTCAACTGCAAGTGCCTCTCAGGTACACTATATTTTGTTTGGTTTTTGTTTGGGTGTGCCATTTTTTGGAGTGTAATCGTAATCTAGAAAATGAAACTTCTGCTATTGTGGTGTGATTGCATGAATCATGTTGGGTGACTCATTTCGCTGCATCTGCTCTAGAATTAAATAAAGTTCAAATAAAGTGTGATTTTAGCTAAATTTGGCTGTTTGTCTCTCTAGCATTTACATGGGAAAATGTGATATTGAGTATATTTGAACATAGAAGACATCTGTAAATTGTGATCACACCCACTTGTGTAATCATTCAAGGGATTGTTTGAGTTTCCACACCAATTTGAGTTAATCTGTGTCTTGTAGAGTCTTTTCAATTGGTTGATTATGATTTTATGGAAGTATGTTTGAAAAATAAACCAAAGATAACTGGGTTGCTGAGAAGCTATTCCGCTAAGTACTAACATTGTATACTATCGGTTTAGACTGTACTTTGAACAATTATTGTGAGAAAACTAGTCTAGTTGGATGGACTCAAGAAAGTGTGTTGGAATGCATCAACTGTATTAAATGAAGATTACGGCCTTACACATTAAGGATGATCCATATCTTACATGGTATATTACAGTGCTATATCTCTCCAGTGGCAGTGGCTACTGAAATCAAATGTCAGTCATGCATCTCTGCTGGTCCATTTTCCATCCTCTTAGTTAAATAGTCCTCTAAAATTAGCTGTTCGAATTATGAAAGGAACAAATAATATGTGATTCTTCTGTATGTTGCATTTTTCCAGATTAACCAATCAGATTTCACTGAGATGGCAATGGAGGGTATAGTGGGTGCTGTTGAAGCAGCACGAGATAGCAAACAACAGGTGGTGGAATCTGAACATTTAATGAAAGCTCTATTGGAGCAAAAAGATGGCTTGGCAAGGAGAATATTCACCAAGGCAGGTCTTGACAACTCATCAGTTCTGCAGGCAACCAATGACTTTATATCACAGCAACCAAAGGTATGGCATGCATTAGACACCTTGGACAAAGCAAGTTAGATTTATGTTAAATCATAGAAAGTGAGAGTGATTGCCCTTTCCCTAAGACTGGATATATACTACTTGTTCTCTGTATATGACTAGCTACCTTCTTTTTGCAGGTGATGGGTGACACAAGTGGCCCAATATTGGGTTCACATCTCAGTGCCCTTTTGGACAATGCTCGGAAGGTTAAGAAGGAAATGGGAGACGACTTCTTGTCTGTTGAGCATCTGGTGTTATCATTCTTTTCAGATAAGAGGTTTGGGCAGCAGTTATTCAAAAATCTTCAACTGAGTGAGAAGGATTTGAGGGATGCTGTCCAAGCTATTCGTGGAAGTCAAAGGGTTACTGATCAAAGTAAAAAATTACAATCTTCGTTCTCGTATTCCTATAACAGAGCCACATCTATTAGACTATATATAACATTAGTTTTGGGGAATCTTAACTGTGGAAGTTACAAACTAAACTAAATCTGTATTCGGAGGGTTTAACTTAATTAGGAAGAATAACTTTATGATAAACCTCAAGTGCTATTTCAGTTTCTATATTATTGTGCCCTTTTGGTTGCTCATAATGTTCTTTTAAACTGTTTTGTTGTACTTAGATCCTGAAGGAAAATATGAGGCACTTGACAAGTATGGAAGTGACTTGACTGAACTTGCAAGGCGTGGTAAACTTGACCCTGTCATAGGTAGGGATGATGAAATTAGGCGCTGTATCCAGATATTATCTAGGAGAACAAAAAATAATCCTGTTATCATTGGCGAACCTGGTGTGGGGAAAACTGCAATTGCTGAAGGGTATGTTGTTTTGCCCTTTTTCGTCCAATCCTATTGTGGTTTTCTAACATGTTTTATTTTTGTGTTTTTTAGTTTGTTCATATACCTAATTTATAAGCAGGCAAGAGCATTTATGTTCAATTGTTGGTACCAAACGGTTTTGTGATTTGAAGTTGTCTGGTTACCATTTGTATTTATGCCATTCTTGATTTCATGTTCTGGATGTTTGTTTTAAGCACAGCTTTGGGTTTTAGCATCACATCTTTGATATGCATTTAGTGGGATGACTATCTTTCATATGTTTTTTCAATATTAATCTATACTCTTCTACTTACCTTTTTTTGTTCTTTTCTTTTTTTCCAGATTGGCCCAACGAATTGTGCGTGGGGATGTTCCTGAACCTCTATTAAACCGGAAGGTAGTAATTTTTGTTTGTTACTTTACTATTTTCTTGCAGAATCTGGGTCTGTTTTATTATTTTTGCTATTGAAAAATAAATCATCATTTTGCTCTAATGAGTTATTGATATTCAGGTTGAAGACATGTTCCTCATTTTATGTTTTAATGGCGTATAATTTGCAACATAGTCCCTCTATCAATAGTTGTCTGATTTTTTCATTTATTTACTTTGAACCTGGATTTGGATTTGTTAATTGTACTTTACAGTTGATCTCCTTGGATATGGGTTCATTGGTTGCTGGAGCCAAGTTCCGTGGAGACTTTGAGGAACGGTTAAAAGCTGTCTTGAAGGAAGTCACTGCTTCAAATGGACAGATCATCTTATTCATTGATGAGATACATACTGTTGTAGGCGCAGGTTTGTGTTCTCCAGTCTGTTTGATGGTTTGGGAACTATAGTCTCATTGTTGAATATTAACCATTCTCAGTCTATGCTAACTTTTCCTTATTTCGGAATAGTGTCAATAAGCCACTTTTGATGGGTATAGGGAAATGTGTAATTAACCTGTTTCAATGAAACTTAAATTGAAAAAAAATGAAGCTTAAATTGTTAAACATCATTTAATTGACTGAGATTACTTTGTACTAACAGTCAACACAGAAAGTTACAGTCTGGGGTTTTATTGTAATATATTATTGGTTTAATATATAAGCTCAAGTACATTTGGATTTTATTAAGGTGGTTGCCAAATCGGCATGATTGTACCTTCTAGGGGAGTTGATGTGATTTAAACTAACGCAATCAAGAAGTGCCTCCCTACTATTCTCCTAGATACAAAAGAGGTTTGATGCCACTATTAATATATTATTTGAAAGCTAAGTAACAATACTAACATATCAGTTCACAGTATTTGGAGTTGTGTTAATGGTATGCTTCAATTAGTAGTCTGACGTGTTGCGCATCTTTTAGGTTTTGTTGTTTGTTTTATCACTTCATGTGTGATATGAAGGGCTTTTCTTTATTTATCTTGTTTAGGGGCTACAAGTGGTGCTATGGATGCTGGGAATTTACTTAAACCAATGCTTGGCCGGGGTGAGCTTCGATGCATAGGAGCAACCACTTTGAATGAGTACAGGAAATACATTGAGAAGGATCCTGCTCTGGAGCGTAGATTCCAACAAGTGTATTGTGGCCAACCATCAGTAGAAGATACAATCTCTATTCTTCGTGGATTGCGTGAGCGTTACGAGCTGCATCATGGTGTAAAAATATCAGACAGTGCTCTTGTTTCAGCTGCAGTTCTTGCAGACCGGTACATTACAGAGCGGTTTTTGCCCGATAAAGGTAGATATTGCTTTGTTTTATTTAGTTATCATAGTTTTCAAAGATAGTCATGTCTTCAATGTTCCTATTGGTAGATACTTACACGCAGAAGAGGAGAGTATCTCCAAACAGCCGCGATTGACTGAAATTTAGAGTTATGAACTTTTAGTCATGATGTTTGTATGAGATGGAAAATGGAATGAAACATGTGTAATTGTTTGAAATCTAGATTTCTAAACCAGTCTTTTTGACGTTCAAGACCTACTTCCCATATTTTATCCTCTTTCTTCCTATATATCAATGTTTCTGTTAATTTTTATTTATTTATGTGAGCTCCATTAGGCTAGCATCTGACGTTCTATACTAGGCTTCCCATCCTACCCCAACTGAATAAAAAAAGGTGGAGAGTTTTTTTTTATTTCTTTCTGTTTACTAAAGAATAGAAGGGAATGGCTGGTAAGAAAAAGACAGTTCAGTTTGGTTCCTTTGTGTTCTGTCCTAGTATTTTTAGCTCTTTTGTGATTTTTTTTATCGGCATGTTATGTTAAATATTAAGTGTTCACTAATTTAAAATTTTCTTTCAGCCATTGATCTTGTAGATGAAGCTGCTGCAAAGTTGAAGATGGAGATCACTTCCAAGCCTACAGAGTTGGATGAGATAGATAGAGCTGTGCTTAAGTTGGAGATGGAGAAGTTATCTCTGAAAAATGACACGGATAAAGCATCCAAAGAAAGACTGAGCAAGCTAGAAAATGATTTGAGCTCACTTAAGCAGAAACAGAAAGAATTAACTGAGCAATGGGATCGTGAAAAGGCTCTCATGACCCAGATACGTTCAATCAAGGAAGAGGTACTCTTCTTTTTAACTTTATTTATTTATTTTGTGGAAGAAAAACTTTGGAAAAAATGAATACTTGTTTTTGTTTGTCTTCTTATAGATTGATAGGGTTAATCTAGAGATGGAAGCTGCTGAACGTGAGTATGATCTAAGTCGCGCTGCTGAGCTCAAATACGGCACTTTAATATCCCTCCAGCGCCAACTAGAGGAGGCTGAGAAAAACCTCTCTGATTTTCAGAAATCAGGAAATTCCTTGCTTCGAGAAGAGGTCAGTGATCTTGACATTACTGAAATTGTTAGCAAATGGACTGGGATACCATTATCAAACCTTCAACAGTCAGAGAGGGACAAGCTAGTCTTGCTCGAACGAGTTCTTCATGAGAGGGTTATCGGTCAAGATATTGCAGTAAAATCAGTGGCTGATGCAATCCGGCGATCAAGGGCAGGGTTATCTGACCCAAACAAACCCATAGCTAGTTTCATGTTCATGGGTCCTACTGGTGTTGGCAAGACCGAGCTTGGAAAGGCTTTGGCTGGTTATCTTTTTAATACTGAGAATGCTCTTGTCAGAATTGATATGAGTGAATATATGGAAAAGCATGCAGTTTCACGTTTGGTTGGTGCGCCACCTGGTTATGTGGGTTACGAAGAAGGTGGCCAGCTTACCGAAGTGATACGCCGAAGGCCTTACTCTGTTCTACTCTTTGATGAAATCGAGAAGGCACATCATGATGTGTTCAACATTTTGTTACAATTGTTGGATGATGGTCGGATAACTGACTCCCAAGGAAGGACTGTTAGTTTTACGAATTGTGTAGTGATTATGACTTCAAACATTGGCTCACACTACATACTTGAAACTCTCCGAAATACCCATGATAACAAGGATGCTGCTTATGATGAGATGAAAAGACGAGTTATTGAGTTGGCTAGGCAAACCTTCCGCCCTGAATTCATGAACCGTATTGATGAGTACATTGTCTTCCAGCCATTGGACTCTAAAGAAATCAGCAAGATTGTGGAGATTCAGGTAACTAATTAATATTTATCGAGTACTCTTGATTTTATTTCACTCTTCCATTTATTATCGCCAATCTATCCTGACCATTTTCAATCATATTACTAACTAGATTGTCTGAGGCATTGTAGAGTTGAATTTCTAGTTTTCTTCATGTTATTGAATTATGAACTTAGGATTTTATGAAAATAGTTTGTTTATTTACTCTTTTTTCGAGTAAGTAGTCAAAAGGTCATAGTTTTACATTCACTAATAGCTTTTCCCCGTGTCATGCTTCAATGGACATGACTATCCCTTGGATGACTATGTTTTAATTATGCTATTTTGAAATAATCGGTTTAATCATACATGGCTGCAAAATTATTGCAACTCTTTTCAGATGTTCTTAGGTTGTCTGGTGGTTTGATTCCCCTCTAATAGGATGTCTTGCGAGTTTCAGATTATGAGGTTTTGTTTAGCACATTGCTTCTGCATTGTGAACTTTAATGTGTGGAAAAAATCTGTGCAACCCAATCCTTGTTTTAGAAACTTACCTTTTTCTAATCTAAATATCAATGGAGATCTTATTCACATTTATTTCTATCGTCCATTTTCTCTCTTGGGTCTTTAATCTTCTGGGCTTTATCTAACGTCGACATCGTCCTGCGCAGTTGAAGCGAGTGAAAGACAGGCTAAAACAAAAGAAAATCGATCTCCACTATACTAAGGAGGCTGTTGAGCTTCTGGGAACATTGGGTTTTGACCCGAACTTTGGAGCACGGCCAGTAAAGAGAGTAATTCAGCAGTTAGTTGAGAATGAAATAGCAATGGGAGTACTGAAAGGAGATTTCGGGGAAGAAGACTCTCTTATTGTTGACATTGACGAGCCCTCCTCAGCTAAAGGCCCTCCTTCCCAAAACAGATTATGCATCAAGAAGTTAGGGATCAATTCTTCAATGGAAGCCATGGTTGCAAATGACTGATTACAATTGCAGTTGTAGATAAAGGTTAGTAAGTACTATGTTGCAGTCTTTTGAATCACGACAAAATTATCAGAGTTCCATAGTGAATAATCAGAATTTCTTTTGACTTGATAATGTGCTGTTCTTATGTTTCTTAGATCTCTAGCTGTATTTTAAGATTCCATTTTTATCTTCATGTGTACATACATGTCTTTTTGAGTCCCTATATTTTTCTCCTTTTACATGGTTTTTTACTTTTGTTTGGTACATTGTTTAGTTAGAAATGTTAATGCTTGGACAGTATGATTAGTAAATTTAACTATTGACAGTGTGACTAGTAAATTTTGGTGTTCTTGCTATTGAGTTGACTGATATAGAAACAAGGGAAAGGATATTTCGGATCGTTGTTGGTTTCACCACAGGACTGAATGTGTCGTCAAAATCTAACCCAAACATTGATTATAGCAACCAGGCGAGCTGTGTCTCTCAATTCGGATTGTGATTGTGAAACATGATATGAAATATGACATATCCATATATATGTCATGTTCTTGCACTTGCTGACTTCAGGTATAAATGTATAATGGTATATACATAGCCAAGCCATCTTATATAAATTTAAACTTGTACAAAATTTATTACAAATATGGTATACATTCCATCAACGCTGGTGATTTGTGAAACACTAAATTGTAGCCAAAATAAATAAATAAAATTTACTAATGCATAAGAGAACAACAAAACAAAAAATCTTGATTCATAGTCTCCAAATGTCCAGAAAAGCAACCGGTTGTCACATAAATGGCTAAAATTGTGATTGCAATATTGGAACAATTTGAAAACCATTGTCATCTCCACATTCATGTGAACCGCAATAGTACCCCAAAAAAAAAAAAATTACTCACAAACTCGTAATAAGACTCATGAAACCACCACTAATACTATAACCTAAGGATAGTGGCGCAATTGAAAACACAAGATGCGTGAGTGGGAAGAGCGCTTGCGTTCGATCCCCACTCAACACACCTATGAAGTAACAACTGAAATACGATTTTAAGTAGAATAGCATGTAAAAATTAATATATAGAAAATATACTCTCACAACTAACACATGATTACGTAGTAAATAATAAAGAAGTGTTCACAATAAGATTGAACAAGACGACACTGGAATTTGATGTTTTTGCTAGACCTCGCAAAAAATAAAAAATGGCAAGGGTCCGTGCGTCGCAAATTATTTTGCGAGGAACACGGCGTCGCAATTTCTGGTTGTGGGTAGCCACGTGGCATTGACCTCTCAAATATTGAAAAGTGAAATAAATGAAATCTCTTCCCTTCAGATTCTCTCTCATCTCTCCACTGCATATCCGGCGTCGCTCCGTCTCTCCTCTCGCAACACCGGCACCCGGCTACTAAGCGCACCATCTCCGTCTTGAACCAGCCACTGTATCCACGCCATCCAACTCCGGCGGCCCTCCTCGACACCGTTTTCTCTAAGATCAGCCACCGAATCCGCCGGCCAAAGCACCTCCGCCGCCGCCTTCTGCTTGTCCTGCTTGTAAGATAATATTTTGTATTTTAGGGTATATGTTTCATTTTAGTACTGTTAGTTTATTAATTAGTTTTAGGGTTTGACATGAATCTGTTTGTGTTTTAGTTTTGGGATTACCAGCAATTTTACCTTCTTTTTTCTGGCTCATTTCTGGTATGTATATGAATTTGTTAGTGTACTGTTTGTCTGTGTGCGTTTTGTTATTTTTCTGTGTCTGAATTTTCATCAATATTTTTCAAAATATGTTTGGTATAGTGGCAAGTTATGGGCAAGAAAGTTTGAAAAATATCGACAGATCTACCTTTTTAGTGAATGTTCATATATATGTTCTAGAGCAGTAGCGATGATTACATCACCGAAAGAAAAAGAAAAAGAACTAATTAAGTTAGAAATAGTAAATATGTGTTTATTCAATACATAGTGGTACGAGGAAAAAAAATTGAAGCACAGTTCAAACGTTGATCATACATATAAAATGAAGAACATAGATGAACTATTATTAATTTTTTTTAAAGATAGATGAACTATGGTGTTAATTGCTAAATAAAAAGAAGGTAATTAGGAAAGGCATTCAAATAAACCTTACAAACTAGACAAATTGAGGTCATGAAAAATTATTAAGCAAATGATATTTTTGTACTTTACATATTCTACTTAAGGCTATTTATAATATTAATATCCATATATAAAATTACAAGTATCCCTTGGCTTGGCCAGCTCCTTGCTCGCCTCTTTGTACTTCTCATCCCACAAGAATCAACTTGCAATTAGCAACTCATCAATTAGTGGTTTTGTCCTCTGTTGAGCTTGAGACCATAATTTTCCCACAAATTATGGCGATCTTCATCTCCCGTCAAGAAGTGAAAGCAGCTATCATCTTGCACTGCATTTCCAGCATTAGAGCTTGAAGGTGAAGAGCCATCATGATTTTACAATGAGCTATCATTGTTGTGAAAGTGACTAGATGTTCTTGATGATGAATATATGTCCTCCTTAAGCTTCTTGTTACATTCCTTTTTATTGGCTTTCTTGATGAGATAGTAGTTGACGGCTTCCCATTTTTTCTTTGCATCTTTATTGGTTTTTAGAGGTAAAATTTTATTTAAGGCAAAACTTGTAACAAATTCTCATGGATTGATGTGAAGGCATGATGAACACATTGAATAACATGAAGATTCAATTTGTTTTTTGTCTGGTTTCATTTCCATATTTTTTTGTATCTGTTAGTGTCTATAAAGAACTTGAAATCGAAAAAATAAGCGGGGATTAGTTTATATGTGAGTAGGGGTACTTTTGGTGTTATAAAGAAATTAGCTCATCATGTGCAGCGCACATGATGAAAAATATAAAATTTCAGTTAGTTTTAACTGATAGTTTGAATTTTTAATACTTTGGGGAGTTTGTTCACTTTGTTGATGTGAAAAATAGGTCGGGTTATTGGAATGAAAAAGGAGTATAGTTTAGGGTATTTACTTGAAGTTACCCCATATCTATATATATATATATTTTGCCAAATAATCCGGTTCTATCTGGTTCGGGTTGTGTTTCGCTGGTCTGGGTCGTGACCCAGGTTATGACCGGTTCGGTCTTAAGGTCACTATATAATGCTCGGTTGGTCGAGTCGTTCCGGGTTGACCACATTGAATAGCTCTAGTTATTGGGTGAGCCAAAAAAACTCCTTTTTCTTTTATGGGTAAAAGTAAATTCTCATTTGCTACTAAGGAGTTACAAGGGGATTCTGTATCATTATATTTATATGAATTCACTGCAGGTAAAAAAAAAATGCCTAAGGTGAAGACAAATCGTGTTAAATATCCAGAGGGCTGGGAACTGATTGAGCCTACTCTTCGTGAACTTCAAGCCAAAATGAGAGAAGGTATATGTCAATATTATGCATAAGGTGCTGAATGTCTGCACCTTTATTAATTAGTTTTAGGGTTTGACATGAATCTGATTATGTTTTAGTTTTGGGTTTACCTGCATTTTAATTTTACCTTCTTTTTTTGGCTTATTTCTGGTTTGTATATGAATCTGTTAGTGTGCTGTTTGTCTGTGTGCGGTTTGTTACTTTTCTGTGTCTGAATTTTCATCAATATGTTTGGTATGGTGGCAAGTTATGGGCAAGAAAGTTTGAAAAATGTCAACAGATCTACCTTTTTTAGTGAATGTTCATGACAATGTTCATATATATGTTCTAGAGCAGTCGTGATGATTACATCACCGAAAGGAAAAAAAAAAAAAAACTAATTAAGTTAGCAATACTAAATATGTGTTTATTAAATACATAATAGTACCGAGGAAAAAAAAATTGAAGCACGGTTCATAAGTTGATCATACATATAAAATGAAGAACATAGATGAACTATTATTTAAAAAATTTAAAGATAGATGAACTATGATGTTAATTGCTATATAAAAAGAAGGTAATTAGGAGAAAGGCATTCAAATAAACATTACAAACTAGACAAATTGAGGTCATGAAAAATTATTAAGCAAATAATATTTTTGTACTTGGCTTGGCCAGCTCCTTGGTCGCCTCTTTGTACTTCTCATCCCACAAGAATCAACATGCAATTAACAACTCATCAATTAGTGGTTTTGTCCTTTGTTGAGCTTGAGACCATAATTTTCCCACAAATTATGAGATCTCCATCTCCCGTCAAGAAGTGAAAGCAGCTATCATCTTGCACTGCATTTCCAGCATTAGAGCTT